>MJUT01015153.1:6139-25661 GCA_002080005.1 Gigantidas platifrons | reverse complement strand
CTTGCACTTATATTAAAGTTTCAGTAAAAATAACAAGTTCCGTAAACTGGAGATGACCTTAGCGTTGTTTGTTCACAGTAAAGGGTATCAAGTCTTGGTAAAACTAAGAATAAATAAAAGCGATCGTGACAGATATATCAAGTAACTTCATTTCATTTTGAGATGTAAGACTGCTGAAGTTAAACTAATTAATTTCATTACCAGTATGTTATATTGCTTTTCAGTATTGATAAAGACTTTAGTTTTGATGATGCCATAGCAGAAAGATATGGCTGTGAAGTCCATTCGTTCGACCCAAGGTAAAATAGAGCTACAGTCAATTACGTATACAGGACTGTAGAATAAACGACAATGAACAATACTTTTTTTTCTAGATGAAGGTTTCAAATAATTAATATATATGAATGGTACAACTGGGAAGACATATCGGCGGAAGTGGTAAAGTATTAGGCACTGCATACTAGAAAATATTTCATATATTTTCGGCCCAATGGACCTTCGAACTAATGAACCTCCTGACTAATGAAAGTAGTACTATCTGTGATACATGTCCTGTACTAGTATGCTGTACATGGTGTCCTTTCCTAGAAAATTAGAATACCTTGAACATAATGTATTGCTGCCCAGAATGAATACTATATAGAGAAGTTACGATCTTATGAAGGGTAGTATTAAAATCCTGTTGTGACTCTAAGATCATATATAAAATCAGAGCATTGTATATTTCTTTAAGTTGATGGTACTTGTGATAAAGGGTTGTTTTTGTATCTTTTTATAACTTGAAATTTAATATACAACACAAATAAATGAATGTCTTTTTATCTCTTTCAAATTTAATATTTTTGTAGTATGAAAATGAAAGAAGGGTTAAGAAAACCTAATGTTTGGTTTCATCCTTATGGTATTGGATATAGAACTGAAATCTTACGTGGTAAATCGTGGCCATTGTATATATTAACAGACATGAAAAAACAATTGAAACACCAGACAGTAAGTAATTATTAATTAATTATCAATTTTCTAAATAGGAAAAGCCTTGTATGCCAACACCAATCTTAAACCTTCGATATATTTCTTCTTGCAAATTCTTACAACTCTTCTATGAATATTTGTTTTCTGTGTAAAGTTCTCACAACCCATTTCAGAAATAGCATGACTTTGTCTCTACCATTTTGAAAGTACTTGTATGATACTATGCTCAAATAAAATGTTTCTATGTCCTTATCACTTATCAAACGAACACACTACCCTTTACAGACATTAAACGTGTATATATATGTCATTAAACAAACGACCACATACCTCTTTCCAGAAGGACAACTTTTATATATCTCTGCCATTTATCAGACGATCACATCATCCTTAGAATATAATGACAACAACAAAAATACCACAGTGGCTGAACAGTTCCAAAATCAGATAGAAATATCATAGAAAAAAAGTCAAATTCGACACCCCTAACACACATATAGATGACCACTCAATTTACCATGAGGGGCTTCAAAATACAATGACGAAAAATTGACCCAGGGTCAATATATCATATGAAAATTGAGCCCGGGGTCAATATATCATATGAAAATTGACCCCGGGGTCAATATACCATAATGGTCAAAATACAATATGACACTGGCTTAATACAGGCTCATCAAGAAGAAAGTGGAGTGCATAAGCTAGTTTTATTGGCCAAAGCATCCCCATCTTATATTAGTGATATGATTTATTCATACAACTGTTTTACATATGTGAGTGAAGTACCCATTCTCACAAAATAACTGGCTGAGCTGCTTTGTTAAACAACACCAGTCATCATCTTCAACATAATATAGTTAATATTCGTGACATGGAAGTTGTCGTTTGTATAATATTAGTTCTATAAAAGAGAGCTAATGACTTAGCAATAATTTAAATATTAGATAGTTCACAAAGCCATCAGATAACATAATATAGTAACAATAGTCAAACTTGTACATTGGTTTTTGAAACATATGGGACAATAATCCTTTTTTGATTTGTTTGTAGAGTGATATTTTTGTTTTACCTTTATGCTTGTAGAGATCAATAACAGTTCTAAAGCTGGATGTTGAAGAATGGGAAATCCTTGCATTTCCACAAATGATTTTGGACGGATCGCTTAAAAATATAAAACAACTTATTGTTGAATTTCACATCACAATGAGACCTGAACCTAATAAACAGCGGTATATTAATGGTCTAACTATTCTGATAGATCTATACAACCTGGGCTTTAGAATATTTTGGACCAAACGGAATCTACATTGTAGGTTTACACCACTTGAATTAGACATTGAGAGAACAGGCTGTCACGAAGTGTCTTTTGTAAATATTAACTTTGCTAAAAGAGATTTATAAAAATGTATTTTGAAAAATTATGTATAATGTTTTGTATTTAGATTTTGGAATTTTCAGCAATATTATTAAAACCCCGGAGAAAACTAGACACTGACAAATTCTACAAGAAAAGTTTGAAAACACCAAATGTTAGAAGTCGTACATAAAAGAAGGACTGACAATGCAATGCCTGAATGCCCAACAGATAAAGGTCAAGCATTAATATACAAAATACATAACAGAAAACTAAAAATTGTGCAAGACGAAGCCCCACTATAAACAGGAAAAGTTTGAAGATACCAAAAGAATTCTTGGGACATATTAATATGGTAGCAACGATCATTCTCTTATGTATAAACAGAATGCCTGAAATCGTGGTGATTCTGTACACGGCACAACCACTGTTGGTGTTGAAAGGTACTAACTACATGTCTAATAATAATTTTGTAAGCAGGTTTATTTGGAAAGTATTCTTAATGTAAGAAAACTATGAGAATTACACATCACAACTAAACTGTTATATAATATATAACGATATCTAAATGGTCTAACTATTCTGATGGACTTATACAACGCCGGCTTTAGAATATGCTGGACCCAGTGGAATTTATGTTGTAGTTTTACAACATTTGAAGGAGGCAATGAGAGGACAGGCTGTCACAAAGTGTTTTTGTAAATAATAATTTGGCTATAATAGATTTACAAGATGTTTTGAAAATTATATTTTATGTATATATTTTGTATTTGGATTTTGGGGGTTTAGCCATTTTCAACAACATTCAGAAATATCGGAGTACCAAGAAAATAGATACTGACAAATATTACAACTGTAACTTCCACAAAACCACGAACAAAAAGTATAACCTAGTGCTTTGATAGAGTTGAGAGAAGATGCAAGAAAACATTTTGAAAAAAAGGTTTCAACCACTTTAAAAAGATATATGTTATTTTGAAAATAGTCAATTTTAAATGCATTTTCTCTAATAGTAAGTTAAAAGGTACCACTCATTATATATCTGAACATTAGATCATTTAAGCCTACCATTTTAAACTGTTTTGCTCACAGAAAATGTATTCCATTTGTACTAAATGTGCCTAAATCCTTTATTATAGTTCTTTCTGTTTATATTTAGATGTTTGGGGATTAATATGTACTTGTTATTTTAGGTATTTTTTTAAGAAATCAGCATACTTTTTTAATATACTAAAATACTTTATTGTTTGAATCGACTGTTAACAAAATACCTTTAGATGCCCAGGTAAGCAAAAAATAATTTAAGGTTCCCTGTTTTACAATAGATCTCTTACCCAGGGTTTGTAAGATATTAATTAGAGTCCACATGTTCCCATTTCAAAAATACAACTAAATTGATCAATTATAGAACCAACATGAGCATGATACTACATGTATGGGATAAACATTGTAGAAATAGAGGTCTGCCATAAAGGTATGAATGCCATTGTTTTACAGATTTTTCTTTTTTACTCTTTCATATTTATGACTATTATGTTCCTGTATGATCGTAGGAGCATTAAAACAATCTAATTTTACCAGTACATTAACCCACCTTTCTATTGTTACCCAGATAGTACCCTGAATTGATACATCTGCCAAATGCAAATTTAATCAGACGACAGTAATGAGTTGTGCCTTTAGGCATATTAATTGTAAATTTCTATTGGATAAGCCAGACAATGTCAAGGGTAAGATGTAGCTGACATTGATTGTGTTGTACTGATAGATTTAAACAGATAAGTCTTGTGCAAAGATGACAGAATTGGATTTGATTTCTTTTGATGATTTATTAATTAGTTACAGACTTGATTATAAAATCTATCATGACTGAACTCTTTCCAAGTCACTTGCAATTGTTGGGTCAAAATATTCTATTCTCTTGGTTGTTATTTATCTGCCACTTCCATTAGGACATTGGTATACCAATATTTCAATACAAATAAAATTTACCCCGATGTTTTAAATTATATTTAAAAATCTGTCATTTTTTTGTAATATATTGTTGGTTAGAGCTCTTGTGTTAACGTTAACGTGTGAAATTGTATCTAGAGTTACCTCTCTTTGTCTCATAATGTGGACTTTAAATTTAACGATTGGAACATGTGGGCAATCAGCCAATACGTCATCAATATTTAAATTTGATATGATACTGTTCTTTTTGGTTGTGTTTTCAATTAGTTAAAGTGCAATCAACAGCCGTAATTGTTATATATGTGTCTACTTGTTCATTCAACTTTAATCCACGTGAATGTAATTAAGTGCAACAATTGCATGAGATTGTACGGATCACTGTATTAAGATATATAGGTCATTGAATTTTAAAATGAAAACATATAATTAAATCAAAATGAAAGGTAGCGTAGTGCACAGCATTCATGTCAATTGTGAAATCGTAAAGATTCATGCATAATAAACTCCCATCTGAATTAAATATGCATGAAGACTATCATAGGTTTATACGTCAAATATTTTACATACAAACGAAAGACAGAAAACGCCAATTCAAAGCTTTATTAATGTAAACAGTCAACGCATTTTTATAATCGTAGTAAAGAAACAATTGAATGTCAACATTAAAGAACACACAGACCATACGTGTTAGAATACAAAAGTCCGAAGACATTTTGGAATACAGGTTTGACGTTAATATGAAAACAAGAACAGTACAAACGAAACGAAAAAAAACAAAAAGCAAAAAAAACACGAACATCATGAACTACCACATATTTTGGTGCAACAGAAGTGTAAGTACATGCATGATGTATTTTCCGGCCTGTAAATATCACTAGTGGTAAGGTCCTGATTCAATCCAAAAAATAAAGCAGAGACTTACAAGTTTACTAGTTCGAATCTAGACTGGCCTAGCGATTACATCTCATCAGTGAACAGCACTCAACTAATATCTCACAGCAATGGACTGAATTGGTCGAACTTCTGAAACATGCAGATATAGAGGGAAAGAAATTAACTTGGAATTTACAGGTCAATGCCAGCGCAGTAACAGTCAAGGCTGAGAAATCCATTGCCACAATTGGAGAAGCTACCATCCAGGCCCTTAACAAGAAACACCCGCCTCCTTCTAAAGGACACACACAACGTATAAACCAGTGGAAGGCGAAAAGGAATCAAGCCGTTGTTAACATCAAAGTACACTCAGAAGCACAGATTGATAATCTTATTAACCAGATCGACGAAACAACGCAGACCGACAGGCAAAGCAGTCATGACCTAGACCACAACACACCAACCGGAGTATTGCAAAACAGGGAGCGGTCCACACAGAGCAAAAAACATATCAAAGGTAGGGCATTGACGCCTACGAAGTATCGAAATGAAGATCAATCTCAGAAGCCATGAAAAAGATACACATTGGTACACAGTCCGTACATGCCAGATCTCATATTCCACAAGACCGATTTCATAGACGGAACGGATTGGCATTCGATCCAGAAGATCCAACACTGATGGACCGCTACCCTAGATACGACATAGACAAACGCCTTGGTAACAGACCACCGACTCCGATACAACACTGATGGACCGCTACCCATGATACGACATAGACAAACACCTTGGTAACAGACCACCGATTACAATACAACAGCGAGAGGTTCGCTATAAACTAAAAGCAAGCAGAAAGACAGAGCACGTCTCTATTAAAGGTATTCTGTCCGCAATACCTGATGAATGTAAGCTGGACGTAAAACACCAATAACTAACTAAGTTTACAAGTATATTGGAAACCCACATGCAGTCTGCTTATAAATACTATTTTGAATTTCGAGAAACCAACTGGTGACAATCATTTCTACAGCTTATCGTAATTCTTAATTCGAGAAATTGTTACTGTGGGTACTGTAATCGTCTGCAGTATAGAATAAGACAGTCATTTATACTTTTGTGGTCATTGTATAACATGAACACTTAGTACACAAGACGCTATATTTTGAAGCAGTATGACTTTACAAAAGATGCATTGTAGTGAAAATACAATTTATTTGTATAAATACATTTCTTTGCCTATGACACTCAACGTTATATTAAGGTTGAAACAGCGTCGCCATTTATCAATGTTGTTTTGACGTTGAACTGGTGCTGTGGACCAGATAGCTTATGGCACAGAATTCATTTTCAACACATTTTAAAGGGTGTGTTGTGGCAAACATTATTATTGGTAAGGCTATCAAATGTGTTGGATATGAACGTAAAACAGGCAACACGTATTGGTCGTAATCTTTATTGTGATAGCTTTGTCTGAGTTGCTTTGAAGAAGAGTTTAAAGATAGCAAAGGGTGATCAGAATGCGTTTATCGAAGAAGAACAGACAACACAATGGACAAAAGAAAAAGGATAAGAGGACAAATCACGATCTACAAAACATCCACATAAAACTACAGATCGAGTAACCAGTGACAGAAATTTGATGTTAGTTCATATATGCACATTTTCATTTGATGAACAACACAATTCTAGAAATATCGAGTATAAGGTATCTCTCCAATGCCGCACATATTACAAAAATGATCACATTTTGATTAAAACATATTTCTCAATATTTTTAATGAACTCGGTGTGCAATACAAGCTTAAAAGTATCAGTTTTACTATCTTAATGTTGAATCTGACTTTGTGTTAAAATTAATTATGTGTTTTACTGTGTGTATCCTGATCTGATGGTACTTTAATATAACGACTGCGTGATTTGAAAAGGAATAAACGATATAAATATGTTACAAGGAAGGTAGCAAAATCAATCCCATTCATATTTCATTGTTTTAATGATGTTTTCTGCAAAATAAGTGTCTCTAAAATGAACCTCACGGGTACTAGATATGTCATTTTCCATGCGGAAGATCATATTAGGTTAATTTGCGCGATTTTTGCCTGATTTTGTAAGTTGTAGACTTTCTTTGAATAAGTAATGAAGAACTGTCTAGAAAATTATTTTCCATGGAATGATCAGTATTGACTTATTGCATGTTATTTGTTCATTTGGTAGAAAATGGACCTTTGTTTAGCAAGAAGTGAAACAAACATTCCATTTCGCTTCCAATTAAAATGTCGGATTTGATGGATTTATTTGACTCGATGCAAGGGAATTTTAGCATTATGCAATCCAAAAACAATATCAATAATGGACAGACAAGACGTCAGTGTTTTGAAAACGGACTTGTTTGACATAAATTCTGTTTCTTTAGCGGTGTCAACACTTCCCACTGTGAAAGTCTTGTAATATTATAAACAAGCACCGATCTATTTTAAAATCTAGTTAAGATACCGAATGTGTAGGGAGAGAAAAGAGAAAAGGAGCTGAAATGCGTTCTATTTCTCTGTTAATTTCAATTTAAGTGATATACATGTAGATAAATATAAGTGAGTGATTGTTGAACAGTTTTTAGCTCTATCGTGGCGAGAACAAGTTACATTTTAATGATATGATGATGATGTCTGTTTTATACTAGAAAACTCATAGTTTCTCAGTCCTAAATGCTATGAAGAATCAAATATCAATTAATAAATTTTGGGTTATCTTACATGGGATTAAACCGACGACTATGGTACTCGAGGCGAGCATGGTAACCATTTTAATAGATAAATATGCAACATCATTATGTATTGTGAAAACTTTTTTTAATTAGCCGCATAATCCGTGAAATGCGTATCGCATGATGAAAGATGTTGAAGGTTGAAACCGTATGTTAAAGTAATATTACACCAGTTTTGGGTGAAGAAATTGTTTCCCTGAAAATTCAATTTGGAATACGGCGGTACCTTTACTAAGCTATTAATGCATGTGTCAAGTCGAAATATGTTCCCAACAACTAGAAATCTGCAAATCCGCGTGCATGTCGTCGTCGTCGTCGTCGCCATTGTTGTGGAGACTGAATAACTTTCGGTTGTTTTGTTCCGATGATTGCCGATCATGACCTCGTGATGAAAAGATAAACAATCATTGATGCTGAGGTAAGCACGCACACATTCCTGACAATGATTATTGAGGAATCTGTCTGTTTCATGCCGTGTGAACCAATTGGTTTTTTTTTTGGCCATTATTCTTATGTGGTACACACGGAATATATTTTCATTTCTTTAACATCAACTGAACATTGCGCATGAGCGATAATCTCCCCGAAAGAGTTCAAATCTTGGGTCACGCGCATATTCTTTGCATTACTGTACGGGAAAACAGAATTATCTGCAGTCAAATATTTTGCGATTTGCTCTTAAAATCTGATTTTGAGCGGATTTTTAATGTTATGCAGTTGATTTTAGTAAAGTGACATTAAGTGAAAATATGTAATCCAAAAATTCAACGATATTTGCCTTTCATATTACTTTAAACAGAATGAATCAAATGAAATATATTAATTGTAAAACAAAGTATTTTCCAACATCATCTTTTGAGAATGTGTAGGTAATCATCGTATACAAATTCCATATATGGGGTAGGGAAAAAAATACCTACTTAATATAGAATTAGCATTTTGTATTTGTTCTGTGGCTGGTGAAAGTACTATATTACTTTATAATAGTATCGTACGTAGCCAGTTTTGGTATGATATATTGGAAACAAAACTATTTACATCTTACGTGTGCCTTTAATAACTTATCCTAACGTTTCATTGAAAAACTTTTTAGACGTAATTTGATCTTTATCCGTGTTATTTCTGGTAGGAAATATAAGCGACTTTTCATTTAATCAAACTTTCTATCAGTGCCCTAATATGGGTAGAAAAATTGTTTATTAATTTATGTTTCAATCATAAATGAACGTATTGTCATACATGATTGATACGACTGCCAGTTATTTCTTTAAAATTAATTCCAAGGTCTTGTCCATGTCAAAATTCATCAAATGGCAAAGCAACAGGAAAACATATGAAATAGACATTTTTTGCATTTTTGACAGCTATCGCAATTAGACATGATGAACGAACTACACTGTAAACAGTAGTACACATCGTATCGTTCTTCTGAACTCGTAAACCACATCAGTGGCGTACTTGTTAGATGCTCACCTCCGGTGCTATTGATTGAGGATCAATAGTTTGGTGAACTCTGTGTCACATTAAATGATTTTTTTCAAAATGTGGTTCATATTTTTCATATTCCCTAGCATTTTGCATTTTGAAATTAATAGGAAATGATTATGTATGCGTAAATTTACAACCTCTAATATTACAATTCCTACAGAAACGGGTAGATGTGGACCTATTCCTTAAGTAAACATAATACAAATGTATGTGAATATATGATCCAATGGATTAGGTGGATTCATAAATACTCGTACCACACCATCGAAGCAGTTCCAAAATCGTAGAAACACAAGGAAAATGTAATCCCCTAACACATATAGACCTGTCCTCTCACTTTCCATGCTTGGTACAAGCATTTCAATAAAATGTGGCGTGGCTAAGCTAGTTCTATGGGCCCAAGTCCTCCCTCTTAGTGAAAATAATTGTATAAGATATTAAAGCATTGAGCATAATTAGTGATGTGAAGTTGATTGTCTTGAATCATACCATTATTATAGCTTCATTGTACATTTGTTTTTGATGAAAATGAAAACAAAATGCTACACAAAAATGTTCAAATAAGTATACATATGTTTAAAACACAAACATTTACTATTTTGAGATCTGATAATGATAAATGTCCCTTTCGTTAGTAGTCACACACCATTTTAGTGCATAACAGATGAATTGTATCATGTTGGTTCACCTCCGGTTGTTAGTGTTGCTCGGTCTTTTGTTTCCTGTGTAATGTTTTGTCGATCATTGTACTTTTTCTCTTGGCCATTGTGTTGTCTGTACTTCTGATTACCCATTTGGTATCGTCAAACCTTCCGTACAGCCTGTTCGGGATTTTAAGCAATTGTTTGTTTGCCATTTTGTACTTATTATTACACACATTATTTATGTACCTGAACTTACAACAGAAATGTATACTTGAGATTTCTTATACATACATGTATTGAGCATATCTTTTACACAGATTGCCTTTGGAAATTATGACTATCTGTTGAATTACCATGAATGGAATAAGTTATAGTACCGACCCTTTCGGGTCACCTGCTTTATGTCTTTGGTGAGGTTGTTGGAGCTTTTAGGTTTCTTTTACCATTCAGTTAATTGTTTTCCACTGTTAATGATCTTCCTTTGTAGTGTCCTATGTTAAATCAATCATGTTCATCAAGGTTAAAGTACAACATAGAATATGTGTCCATTCTCAGGCCGTAGATATTTGTATTATGTAGCACATCTTTAAACAGAATTATCTCTCCTTCCATGAGAAGATTGAATTGTAAAGTCAAAGGGCCGGTACCTTTATATATTATATTTCATATACATATATTACTTTATTTTGTTGTTTAGATCTTAATCGCATCTTCTTTGCTATTCTAAAAATGGAAGAGAAAAAACAAAGATGAATAAGCAGAAACTAGAAAATGTTATATATTTTTAAAATATTTAGTCATCATTAACATTTTACATGAAATGACAGAATTGTTGTTTCATCTATGTGTAAAATTCAAAATAGTTTCCATGAATGAACATACTTTTGGTCAAGAAATATTGTGACTCATTTGAGAGTTATTTCATAGATAGTGTGCTATGTTTTCGTATAAGGAGCTTTAATCTCTGGACATTTTATATTTAAATTTAATGAACGCCCATCTTGTTAGAGGAAATTGCCCTTTTCAAAACAGATGCCAAGACCTTCACAGCCAGTGTATAAATAACACCCCATTTAACAACAGTTTTATTGTAACTGAATCCGTCGATTTTTACATTATGTTCGACCTCAAAATGAACACCAGCAAAACATTTGCATTAGCCTGAATATTATTAAAGAAATAAATTGAAGTTTAAAGTGTTTTTCAACTGACGTATCTTGGTAATTCAGATTTTTAACTACCACGCGTTACGACTTGATCAATATTAACTGGAATAAAAGTCATGCTAATTCTCCAATAAAAGATATTTGAAATTTTAATGCAACTTTTAAAGTTTTTACGAAATACTGGAACCATTTTAACAACATGGATTAGTCAATAATACGGGTAAAGTTTTTACACATTATTTTATGGAATTATTGATCGCCCTACAGTCTCTTTTCTGAAATCTTTACGGTCTGACACCAAAATTCCGGCAAAAATTCAATTATCTTTAGACGTTTATTTTGAGTAATGATAGAACTCAGTGATTGCTGATCAAATTTTGTTTCCATGGAAACCAGTTGCCATGTTATTTGATGGATATTCTTTTATTGGACGTTGTTTCTTCTAAGACAGTAATAAAATGGTATTGATAGACGTAGAAGAAGAGCTTTGTTATAATCAAAATAAAGTAGCGAAGGGGAAAATTTGTTATTGAATCACTTGCTCGGCCGTTGTCCTGGGTTATCATCAGTTTTCAAGAAATCAGAAAAGACAGAAGCAATATCAGAATCGATATGTTATATTTATAATCACCTTTGCCAAACTTGGGGATAAACCCACGTAAAGATTGTTGGAAACTGTCATCGTTTGAAATTATGACGGTCTTTATTGGAATGTCTGCGGTGCTTGATAGAAAATATTGTTGTGAAAATTACAAAATCGTGATCTGTTAGATTAGGAATTGTTTATTAATGTGTAATTCATCCAAATTATATCTGACTCTTCCCCTTTCATGATAATGTACACTAGGAATCTCCAGTGGTCTGTAATCTACAAAAACCTCTGATACTGCAAGAGCTATTCTTATAAATCACAGAATAATATTATATATAAAAATGGGGGATTTCACAAAAGTACAAATAAGTAATGGAATGTCTTCTGTAAACTGTTGTTTTGAAATGTACATTCCAGTAGTGTTACGTTGTTTGAATGAATTTTTTTTCCAAATTGAAATATTATTTTTAATTACCGGAAATGTTACAAAGCTATTCTTGGTGGCAAAAAAAGAAGATAAATATATATTTTTTTTTCAATCCAGTTTATCACTTAAGTGAAACGCTAAAATTGTTATTTAACCTTTATTTTAAACAAAAATTTAAGAATACATAACACTATTCTATATTCCTTTTTAATGGGTTTCCTGAAAAGAAAGCATTTTATAAGTTCAAATATATATATATAAATATACCCATTATTATTATTATTATTATTATTATTATTATTATTATTATTATTAAATATTATTATTATTATCAACATTATTATTATTATTAATTCATTATTATTATCTGATAAAAAAAATACAAATAATACTGAACCGTAAAACAATTTCAGTAACCCATTATGGATGAAATATGTAAAAATGTTATTGACAGACGAAGAATATTTAAATATATATATTTGGTTAGTAACATGTGTTAGAATCATTTGGTAAATAATTCCCATATTCTGTTTTCAGACAAAGTAACAAGAGTAAAGCATTAAAGTCTGTTTATGAGACATATTTAGTAAGTAACTCGTATACACACAATATAAGTATATTGTTGGAAAATATAAACAATATTTTCTAAGAGCTGTAAAAACAGATATTAATTAGTGCCTTTGGTTAACTTTTCCATACGTTTTCGCAGAAGGTGCAAATAATATTTTTTTGCATTGACAATGTGCATATATTATGTTTATCCTGCAATGTCAAAAAGTCTAAATCAACTACCAAATTTCACTGAAAAGAGCAGAAACCAATGTAGTTCTATCGTTTTCAGATATGTCCTCTTTCACGTTAGCGCTCGTAGTCAGTGTAATCGCTTCTTGCCATTCGCTCTACATAAATAAGGTACCAGGGGAGCTATATTAGGTCCAGGACTAAATAACACTGAAGTGTGTTTTACCCCCTGTATTAGTAATCAATATCACAACACCGCAGGATAACATCTGTTTATTGACATATTTGTAAGTAACTCGTGCATTCTGTTTATGGGTAAGCAATTCGTATATTCTGGTCATATAATAGTTGATAAGTAGCTCGTCTATTTTTCAAGAAAAACCCGAAGTTATTTTTCCCATTTAAACCTTGAAGCGACATCGACAAAAAATACAACACTGCAACTAATTATTAAAATACCTAAACATAGAGCATTATATCTGAAGGTGAAAGACCATATTCCGTCAGAATCATGAACTGTCCATTGATTCCACCTATATTGGCACACTGAATTCTGGGTATATGTTTATATACAACGAATATATATGCGATTTTCTGTAAATGGAAACGTACTGCCATGTTGAATACTAAATATTGTTATATCATATACCAGTAATGAGCTATTTTTATCCAACAATACTTAGAAGAATTGGTATAAATGTGGAGTTTACTCTTATTTGATACCATTGCATGTTAGGCACAGTAATATTCCAGACCAAAATGCAATGACTCTCAACTGAATTCGATTCTACAACCTCACTCTATAAGACTGGTACTGGTTTTACTAAGGGATGCTTATATAGGGATTGTTGTTTTATTATAAGATGGCGTTATTCGTCATATAATTAAACTTTTGCATGATTTAGATTTTTTTAGAATTAGTACATCGCTTATCCTGTATTATCTCATTAGTAAATCACGCAGAGCAAAATGTGTTTAAAATGTTTCGCTTAATTATTCGAATATGTTACGAATCATAATCTTTTTCATCAGAAAGACAAAACTTAATTTGAAAATGAACATAATTGTTTATCAAATAAAAGAAATCACATCAGTTTAATTAAATGCTTATCTAACTACAATCAACTTATGTTGTAGATAGAGTGGTCATCTGGCATGAAAACATCAATAAATATGATCTAAATCGAAAGCTAATTTGTGTTTTTATTCTGTATCTAATTAAGAACTAATGTAGACTATGAAATGCGATTTTTCACTAATTATTCATAGGTCATAGGTTATATAGTTGTTACAGGAACATTACTGAAGTTTTTTTTTATATATTAAATTACAACGTCTGTAGCTACAAAGTAAACCATTTTTTTTTATTGATATGTGTCTGCCATTTTATTGAGTATTAGGAAAATTTGTGCCAGAAGAAATATTTTTACTAATACGTATGCTGTAGGTCATCATTTTAGTTTAGAAATTAACTGACAATATTAATGTACTGAATGTTTCTATTTACTTAATTGAAGAAAAAAAATTAATTTGCAGCATTTTTATTGTAAATTATCTATACAACCAACATACTTTTAAGTCAGAATTATATATATCTTTGTACGAACTTGACCTCAAATGAGATCTTTTCATTGGCTATAGTCGATATTTTAACAGCCGATGTGTATACAGAAAATCTGTTGTAGGATGGGAAAATCTTTTGAAAGCCGTAGTTATGAATGAAGTATATTTATACATTTATAGCTACACAAAAAATCAATAAACACACAGATCAACTTATATTGGTCAACGCATTGGGTTTAACACACAAAACAATACAATTTTATACAATCAAGTTCGTACAAAAATATTATTCTGAAAACGTTTGTGGTAAAATGGTTTAGGTTTATGGTGTTTAACGCCACTTTCAACAATATTTCAGTTATATCGTTGGTACTATGGTATGCATTTGTCATGGTGCATGCAACAATATAAATACAAAACATTATGTACAATATATACAACATATTAGATTAAACGTGGATCTTCTTTCTGTCTGGGGGGCCCGGGTGGCTCAATGAGTTAGGTCGCTGGATCTAACAACTCATACAAGCCAATCATCAATACGGCGTGGGTTCGCGCCCGGCTTTGTAAATTACAAAAAAGGGTGCACTCGACTCGCAACCGCAAGTGATAAAGTTTACCAGTTGCTTGCCCATGGTCGGTGGTTCTCTCCGGGTACTCCAGCTTCCTCCACCACTAAAACTGGTCGCCATGATATAGCTGAAATATTGTTGAAAGTGGCGTTAAACACCAAAAATCAAATCATTAAATCAAATCTTTCTGTCTGTTGGGTAAAATTTATGTCTTGATTATTTATCAAACTACAACGTTAAGCTGCCCAATATCGAGTTATATTTTCTGTCAAAAAAAAATTCCCTTATGTCTTAATAATAATCTATTCAAATCAATGAAATGTGAAATGTTTGAAGTTGAAAATTCAAAATAAGATGGGTTTCTGTTCAGTTGTTAATCATATTTTTTTTTCTTTAAATAGATTCCGTTTGGAAGAAATACATCATAGACATATCGTAAAATAAAATGTATTAAATAAAATAATACGAGGATAAAACTACATTTTAAGATGTATATCCCGGTGATCAGCATCAATTCTTTTTTTAAACTATTCAAAACGCATACTTTGGGATTCACTTCCAATCTTTATAGAATGAAGTTTTGTCATAGCAACGTCAGAATGTACAATAGTAGGACTAGTTATGTTATAGACTTGACAATATCTATCACTTACATAAATTGAATGTCTAACAACTGTCAGCACCGGTTGTTTTACACTTTTTAAAGTCACAAAAATTCGTAGACTTTGTTCGATTCCTAATGTTTGTTAGATCCAGCACAACAACTATTTATAACTCGAATTACATTGTTTTGATGTTCATTGAACTCTTTATTCGAATTACATGTTCTCACTGAAAGTTCATGTTGTTTATTTCTCTAATGTTATATATTGTCCACTTATCTTGGTATTTGACACGGATCTTGTATATATATATAAACGTATATTTTGATGCTGTTTTATATTTATTTTTGGCAATGCTAATTTAGTTGAATTCAAGGTAAATCTGTTCCACATATGTACTGCGATAAAATGCCGTATATACATGAATTTCACGACACTCAAATGTGACATTTAATGCTAAAAATGTGCAGAATAATTTCAAAATATTTATGTTGAGATGCTATGAATTGCATTATGTGACGGCAAGTTAATTTATGAACAATTCAGACCATGTATATCACATATATAGATGGATCTGGCGGGTATGTTAGTCGTTTTTGTTTTAACGCTTTTCCAACGCTATATAAGAGACATCGTAAACAGTAAAGTGTTGATAAACATAGAACATTGAAACTTATTTTCATGCGAAGGATACGTTTTTGGATTTATCTTGTGTTTTCAGCATTTATGAACTTTACATATGAGTGAAAATGTAATATTTCAATTCATATTCAAATTGCATTTATCTTCCTGAAAATATGATTTCTTTGTATTTATTCCTTATTATGAGATACATTATGAATTCAACACAGAATGTGTTATGTGTTCAATATACACCGAGCGTTTTGGTAAAACACAATGTTTTCTTTTCATATAAAGGTACAATTCTTGTTTTAATGTGTGTCAGATATGTGTTTAATTCTATGCTCTTATTTGGATTGTGTGGTTATTGTGAATATCCGTTTATAAATGAAGTAGTTAGGTTTTCAATCTCCAAACCCAAGATTCATCTCAATGAAATGCACCATGATAAAAGCGAACGGACGATTACACTCACACAATACCAATTATCCAACATGTATATTTTTTTGCTTTGAAGAATTTTTTTTTCTATGAACACATTTATTATGGACATAAATTTACTTTTATGGCCATAAGTTATGCATGTTTTGTGAACAAATATTTGTTTTATGATAATTACATTTTATGATTATTGCAACGTTAGCCACGCCATAGCAGACACGAAATGCTATAGACATTAATAACTATTGTATCTTAATGCATTTTAATACAAAAATATCACATGCTACTTGGAAAAAATAAAAGGACGTTTCCAATGAGTAATTTTGAATTTTTGTGACAATGTTGTTTATAAATACATGATTGTTTAATGAAAATCCAACAAAAAAGCTTTATTCATTGCCTAAATATATTAGTTTTTCATTCTAAATGACAATCCTCTTACAAATTGCATTAAATATTGTGTTTTCATTGTGCATATTAATCTAAGCATAATCATAGACACGTAGGAAGCTATCAGTAAAATAATAATTCTATTTTGTGTAATTTTGGAACCAAATATGAACGTTAAGGATTCTTGAGTCCTTTCTTCTATGGGCACTGAAGGGTAATTGTATTGAAATATCTTATATCAATTTAAAAATGAATCTTCAGAGAGAACAAAAATGTCATAACAGTAACACATTAAAAGAATAGTGGACACTATTTAAATCCCTCAGATTTATAGAAAGTCAGACTTAATTCTGAGAACAAGACCAATCTATGTAGGTGTAATATCATGCCACATAACTTGTTTATTTTATAAAATATTACATACACGTGGTGTGTGGGAATGGCATACTTTTATATTACTGCCATCTTTTCAATCAGAATAACGAGTTTTGAGAATTTAATTCAGAATTCATCGGTTGAAATTTGATTATAGTATTGACGGAAGGAAGAAATCCCTCTGTAACAAAATTACATGACTTGAATTACGTAATCAGCACAATTCTAATGAAAGTAAGCCTTTGTATGCACGCAATATATTCACATTCATATAATGTCTAGTTATCTGTTTGTGAAAAAGACATTTAATAAACTGATATTGAATGGAAATTAATTTGGCAGTTTGTGTTCAACTTCTACACGCTGCTGTAATAAATAGGAAAATGGCGTAAAAACAAGAACACATACCACAGATGACTATACCTTATATACATTCACACACATCAGTCTTGTAACACATCATGGAGAATTAATGTGCAATGATGCACCGCAATTATAGGACACTTTGGGGCATTCTGATGTGATTTAGCATTATTGCATTGTATAACAAGAATCCTATATAAAGATGAAATGCATATTTATTAGAAATATGACAAATTTCTAATGAGTTATGAAATCCTCTGGCATAATGTTCAGTATGTGGAAAGCGGTCAGTATTTGGTAGAATTAGAACAACTTCTGACATAATCGTCATCTTGTTGAAGGTGGTCAGTATTTGGTAGAAGTAGAACAACCTTTGACATAATCGTCATCCTGTGGAACGAGGTCAGTATGGTAGAAGTAGAACAACCTTTGACATAATCGTCATCTTGTGGAACGAAGTCAGTATTTGGTAGAAGTAGAACAATCTCTGACATAATATTTCACTTGTTGACGGTGGTCAGTGTATGGTAGAAGTAGAAATGTAACCTTAACTGTATTATAACACCTCATACTTACAACTAATCAGATTATATTTTATATAATTTTAACATTTCAGAAGTTTGAGTGATCTTTCAACAACCATACTAAAACAATAGTAAGGACACATTACACAACCAGAGTTGGCTATAATGAGTAAGAAACTGTTTACATGTATAATACAATGAAAATGCGGCATATTTACGAAGGCCCTATAAAATATTAATTACTGAGCTGCCTTGAATATTAAAAACGTTATGCTTAATTAGAGGTCCATTAAAATACAAAAGAGAACTTTCAAACGTTTTAATGTCTTTATATTTTGAATAAAGAAATAATATCGATGTCTGATGTACACCCAGTTCTAAATATGTTAAACAACGTTTTACCTAAATATAAATTATAGTTATGTTTGTTCTATTTGTAGTTTTAAGAAACATTATTTACGGATTTCACATGTAAGATGCTGTTTTTATTATCTTGTTGTGTTATGGATGTAGTTAAATACGTAATGCAATGTAAATTATGCTAAGTTCAAGCAGTACTTGATTTTGTTATGAAAGAAAGACACTGAAAATATGTACCTAATATATATACTTATAAGTTCAAATTGTTCCTTTGTGTATATCTATAGAGCATATATATGCACAAGCATGAAATAAGTATTAATTTTGTTGTAAAACTTTAACATAACCCAGCATTGCTATTAATGTTCAGCACTGGTTAGCTTCGGCAGGTTTGGTGGTATATTTGGATATTTTGGGTATGTTATCAATTGGTATTGGCTGTAGAAGTAGACGTATTGTTTTGTAAATCTATAAAAATCTATGTATCAATATACATGATTCAGAACATAAAAGTTACAAAATAAGTATACAAGCTTTATCTTGATAAATATATTAGATCTTCAAATAGCATAACATTTTCTAATTAACTTTCAAAATCAATATATAATATTTCAACTTATAAATCTATTTTAATATTAACCATTCAATTCCACCTCCAAATCTAACCATATTCTTTGTTGGCATATTCCTTTCGTACCACATTGATTGCAGTATTTATATCATATTTCATAAATTCAATA
>MJUT01015145.1:180073-194137 GCA_002080005.1 Gigantidas platifrons | reverse complement strand
ATCTAAGATACCAAAGGGGTAATCAGAATCCGTAAATCTAAGATACCAAAGGGGTCATCAGAATCCGTAAATCGAAGATACCAAAGGGGTAATCATAATCCGTAAATCTAAGATACCAAAGGGGTCATCAGAATCCGTAAATCTAAGATACCAAAGGGGTAATCATAATCCGTAAATCTAAGATACCAAAGGGGTAATCATAATACGTAAATCGAAGAAGGACAACTAACGATCTACAAAACATACACAAAACACTAACGATTGAGTAACTCAGTTGCGCCGGAAGGATAGGCCGTTCCTGCCCCATTAGTGACACCCGTCGTGTTAATCAAGTACATCTTAATTCATATGTTCAAATCATCCTTTAATATTTGCTTAGTTAAAATAAAATAATTTAGATACACAACAGATGGTACATGTAATACACTATACGAATGACACACTAGTCGAGGGCTATAGCTATGGAAACTAGAGGCTGCCTGGAACCTGTAATCACTCACATGGTTTTCAATTTGACATCTAAAGTTAATAAAAAATGTGGGTATTACACATAATTTTGAAAGTGGGCCACCCAAAGAACATTTCAACTCAAATTTCTGAGCAAAAGATTTAGATGTGATTTTTATCTCATAATATTCCTAAACGGAATAAACTGACTGACAAAAATGTCACAGAAAAACTCAGAATATATGTTAAACTACTCATTGCCATGTAGCTGCAGTTAAAATTTTAGCTAATTTTGACTTGTACTAAAGTAGCAATGGACTATTGAAGAAATGTTTATTTGTAGTAACAGCAGCCATCTTGAATGGAGGGCGGGGCTGTCGGACACAATAGTAAAAGGGGACTACCCAAGGACCATTCCATCAAAGTTTGGTCTAAATTGGCTAAGTGGTTTCTGAGGAGAAGATTAACATGTGAAAAGTTTACGACGGACGAAACCTGATGGCAAAAGCTCACATGGCCAAAGGCCATGTGAGCTAACTCCAAAATGGATAATGGGATTTACTTCAAAATTGCAGGGTAGGTAGATCTTGACATGCTGCACATTGTTGCAATTTAAACTTAACATCTATCTCTTATAATTTTTGAAATATAAGACGAAAAGTATTAAAATTAAAAATAAAAGTGATGGAAAAAAGGGCAATAACTCCAAGATGGGTAATCAGATTTACTGCAATATTGCAGGGTAGGTAGATATTGACATGCTGAACATATCTGCAGTTAAACTTAACAGCTATCTCTTATACTTTTTGAAATAAAGGACGAAAAGTATTAAAATTTTGAAAATTTGATGAAAAAAAGGCCATAACTCCAAAATGGGTAATGTGATTTACTACAAACTTGCAGGGCAGGTAGATCTTGACATGCTGCACATTTTTGCAATTAAACTTAACCTTTATCTCTTATAATTTTTGAAATATAAGACGAAAAGTATAAACATTTTGAAAATTTTATGAAAAAAGGGCAATAACTTCAAGATGGGTAATCAGATTTACTTCAAAATTGCAGGGTTGGTAGATCTTGCTGTGCTGATAATTTTTATCCCATGTCTGTTTTTGATATTATTAACGGTTTTTGAGTTATTACCCAAAAACCTGCATCTTACCATATGTTCTATTTTTAGCAACAGCGGCCATGTTGGCTGGTCGGCAGGGTCATCGGACATAACTTTTAAAGGGAACCCCCTAAGTATGATTCAGGCCAAGTTTGGTTTAAATTGGTCCAGTGGTTTCAGGGGAGAAGATTTTTGAAAAAGTTTACAGACGGACGACGGACGGGTGAGCTAAAAAGTGAGACAAGCAAAGCCAAAATTAAACGCTTTTAATTTTCTATTACTCTCATGGGATTTCCTTCAATAAATGTATCAATGAATTCTCAGTGCATTGTCACAGGGGACAGATGAGTTTTTTTCATGTACTTGAAAAAACTCATCTGGCCCCTGTGTGCATAGTTTGACATTGTAATTATTTTTATTTACATTTTACCATTATAATCAAAACGTAGATATCTAATTTAGAGCGCACGACGCGTTTACGCTTAAACAATTAATATCACGTTTGATCAAACTGTATCCCTCTCCTCGCTGATCTTTTCCTTTACTTATATGAGTGTAGTGTCTCCTAAGTGGCAGGGTTTATTACATATATATAGGGGTTGTCTTGGTCGTGATCGTAAGATAGTTAAATTTACAACTATCTATGCAATCAGTGCCTATCACCACTAACGTTGTCGGTTAGAATCTCGTTCATGGCGAGGTATACTTATACAACATTATGTGATAAAGATTGCCTTTGACTTGCGACAGGTCGGTGGTTTTCTCCGGGTACTCCGGTTTCCTCCATCAATAAATCTGATGGTCACGATATAGCTGAAATATTTTTGAAAGTGGCGTTAAACATCAGCACACTCTCTCTCTCTTATATAGTTTCTAAGTAATGTAACCATCATTAAGACTAAGGTTCTCCTCCCTAACACATAGGTAACATTCGCCGATTTGGGCTATCCTGTTTAGTCTCTGGATTTCTTGCTCCTAAAACTTTCCCCCCAAAACCCTTTCTTCAAATATTTCCATGTAAGAACCCATCCAACATAATGATATTTACAAGCCACATGCAAAATATTATTCAAATCTATCCATGTTGACTAAAGTTATCGCGTAAACAAGACACAATTCTCAAAATTGGTGATTTTTCAACCAAAAACTAAGATTTTCCCTCAAAAACCCTTGCTTCAAATATTTCCATGTTAGAACCCATCCAAGATAATGATAATTACAAGCCAAATGCAAAAAATTATTCAAATCTATCCATGTTTACTCAAGGTATCGCGTAAACAAGAAAGTGTGATGGACGGACAGACAGACGGACGGACGGACAGACGGCCGCTATTACTATATCCCCATACCGCTATCGCGGGGGGATAATAACAGAAACGGCTACTTAATTTTATTTTTCCTTCTGTTTGTGAATATTCATCATCGATTCGTTATTAGTGCTATATATAGTAATTGCATGCCTTTTATGCACTTAATTAATGTAACAAATTGTAATATGGAGAAGACTTCGTAAGTTTGTTTAACTTGTGTCTAATCCATTTTATCTATTTAATTGGCAAATAAAATATGTTTAAATTAACAGCAACCTTCTTTCTCATATTTTGACTTCTGATGAAAGTTATTCCAACAACACCCCTGATCACCCAAACATATGCAAGTGTTGCCGTGTTGGCATTTGATTAGCATGCAAAGGTCCTTGCATGATAGCATCATTTCACTGAGTGGGGAGATTTGAGTCTAAACAAAGCTAGTTTAACCCCGCCACTATGTATTGAAGTGCCTGTATCAAGCCAGGAAATTGAGCGGTCATATATATGTGTGTTTAGGGGTTTCTGTGTCTACGACTTTCGATAAGATATTAGAGCTGTCTAGACAGTGTGGTAATTTTTGCGTTGTTTTTCATTTTATTTGAAGAAGAAAAACAACAAGTATTACGTATTATGCATTACGCAAAAAGATTGATTATGTGTATGAACAGAATTTAGAAGTTTATTATTATATTTAGAATTGAAAATTACCTGTTTATAATGACCACAAACTTTATTAGGATCGCACTCATCAGTTGAAATATCATAGTAAACTTTTTCATTGTACCAAGCATATACAGCTTTGGCTACGTCCTCCCTTGACACCAAAGCTGTAAAACAACATCAGTATGAAACTATTGAAATGAGCCAAGCTCGGCATGTGCTATTCAGTAGAGAATTTCGATTAATTGGTTGGATTTTTCTTACCGCCCAGCGCCAAATATTCTGGACGTGATCAACCTCAATAATGTCATTTTGTTTTACAGAAATGAGGACTAAATCTGACAACATTGGCAACTACTTTTGGCTACAATTACTGGAAAAGTATGGAGTGCTGGGTAGGGACGGAAAATTTCATCTGTAGCGGTATCAATGCGCCCCGGCCAATGTAATATACTTCGAGTGCCACTTCTATAATAACACGCATGGGCACACGCTTGAAGCAGTCCAAAATGCTAACAGCTTGCCATAAAAATTTCCTCAATCGAGTGGAATAATCACATTAGTACCACGATATCAAAAGAAAAGAAGACCCTGTTATTTGTCAGAGGAAATGTCAAAGTGAACTCAATGAAAATAAAATAGCAGATATATCATAAACGTATCAGACAAAACTTACCTGTGGAAATGAACAGATTTTGATTCAGAAATAGAATTTAAACTTACCTGTGGATATCCAGATTTTAATTCAGAATCAGAATTTAAACTTACCTGTGAAGATAAACAGATTTTGATTCAGAATCAAAATTTAAACTTACCTGTGGATATATACATATTTCTATTCAGAATCAGAATTAAAACTTACATATAGAGATAAACAGATTTTGTATTCAGAATCTGAATTTAAACTTACCAGTGGAGATAAACAGATTTTCACCATATCCGGAGGTGCTATGCTGATAGATACATTTGTCCGTGTGTATCTGTGCTAATGCAGCTAAATTCCTATTCCAACCCTGAAAAGGTATTTATCGATATTATAGAATTGATACACACATAATTAACATACCAAATATATATAAAGGGCCCGGGTGGCTCAATGAGTTAGGTAGTTGGATTACCTAACAACTCATACAAGCCTATCACCACTACGGCGTGGGTCCACGCCCGGCTTTGTAAATTACAAAAAAAAAACGGTGCACTCGACTCGCATCCGCAAGTGATAAAGTTTATAGTCCGTTTGACTTCTATAAACCTTCAGAAAAAAATTCTTAAAAACCCAGTTTTCAAATCAACAATATTTTTCTAGATGTTTATTAATATATGATATATTCGAACTCTGACAATTAATTTCAAAATTTTTGGTCCATTATTAAAAAAGTTACCCAGTAGGTCTCTATGTAAATTATATTTTCTAAAGTGTAAAAATATGGATGGAGTGAGTACAAATAGTGTAATAGCCAAGTCAAGAAAACAATATAATAGGCATGTGCTTTCAATGAATATTTCATTGTACCATTTGACATATTACACTTAATTATCAAAAGACTACTCATTTACTGCCCATAGATGATAGTCAATTGTTATTATGTACTTTGATATTTAATTGTCCTATGTCACATGGTACAGTCTGTTATTTGTACTCACTCCCTCCAGATATTTACACTTTAGTCAATATAATTAACATGGAGACCTAATGGGTAACTTTTTTAATAATGGACCAAAAATTTTGAAATTAATTGTCAGAGTTCGTATATATCATATATTAACAAACATCTAGAAAAAAATTGTTGATATGAAAACTGGATTTTTAAGAATTTTTTTTGAAGATTTATAGCAGTCAAACGGACTATTCCAGTTGCTTGCCTATGGTCGATGGTTCTCCACGGGTACTCCGGCTTCTTCCACAACTAAAACTGGTCGCCATGATATAGCTTAAATATTGATGAAAGTGGTGTTAAACACCAAAAAATCAAATCAAATCAAATCCAAATACATATATTGGAAAGGCATTCACATTATCAATAATTATCTTACCAGTTTCCTCAAATTAGAGGCTGATTGCGCACCCTGGGAAGCATCTTGAATTCTGTACATGTTGTGTTGTTCCTTGAGAGCCTTTTTCTCTCTGAGCGTTAACCCTCTCTTCAAAGCGGAGACAAGCACACAGCCGATGGTGACAACAATGATGAGTCGAAGCATACTTATTGTCTGAATGCAAATTAATAACTTACTGAGTAAGAATGGATATAATCAGAAACTTTTATACATTATATTGTACCTCTACGCCTCGTCACATTTAAATATCAACCAATAAAAACAACTTATTCAATTCATTGCATTCTATGCATGATTTAATATTCATTTTATCCCACTTCTATATTATGCAAATGACATTGTTCCTTCTCTTTGAAGAACACACCTGAATGTAATGAGAAATGGAAACAGTAAACCGCGGAGAAATCACTGCTTGTAACATATATTTACAACAAAATCCCACGATTCTCAAATGACTACCATTTTAAAACAGATGTTACTTGTATAATATCTCCACACGCATATAAGCATGACGTTTGCGTGATTTAAACATAATTCAATTAGATTCTTGAGGTTGAGAATTAAATATTGCACAAGTGCATATGTCTGTCACTGGAATAGCATGGAGAGTTGGGAAGGGATGTGAAAATTGATCCTTTTTGCATTGTGTACTCTCTTCCGAAATCCATATATGGGATCTTTGATTCTTAAGGAGCATGGTACCATTCGCGGCACCCGCTATTGTCTACGACCAGGCCTTTCATCGCATAGCCTCACAACACCTAAAATCAAACGTCCCTACACACAAGAAGTTACACGAATTTATTTCGTTTCAGTTTTGTAATAATCTATTTGGTTATAGCTCAGTCACAATGGAGATGCTTTATTCCACGGTATAACGATAAGTATTCCAATTCACCAGGCTGTATAACATAATTTGGACATATCGGGCTGTATAACAAATACATGTACAGTCCGCTCAGCATACGTCAGAGTTATTTCCCAATGATCTAGATTAACTGTAGCATACAACAAACAATGACAAACACAGCCGATCAAGGTAATCATACCAGATTTCCTGCATTATCGGGAAAACAACAAATAGGCAGGGTAAAATCCAACTGTACACATGTATCTATCATATGTCACTTTGAAGAAAGCCTTTGTTAATAGTAAATATTAATACAAATTATGGTACCTTTCACATTTGTTTTAGCGCAGAATGAATTCTGCAAATGGGAAAATCAAAGTCAGATATTTCAAGAAATATAATCTAAAAAAAAAATGGCTTCATAGACATAATAAGTTTAAAGTATTCAATGCAATGAAAACAATAGCTACTTATTTAGAGGGCAATATCAAGATTTATGAACAGCCCTTCGGCTCGGTCCATATCAAAAGTGGTTTGATGATTTTGTTGATCGCATCTATCCCATTGAGCTTGATATAAAGGATACCACAGATACAGATATGTCTGCTTCATACCTTGAGTTACACCTCAAAATTGACAGTGAGAGGCGGTTAGGAACGAAACTCTACGACAAAAGAGATGATTTCAATGTTCACATTGTGAACTGTCCATTTATATGTAGCAACATTTCAGCAGCACCTGCATATGGAATTTGTGGTTCATATCAGGAATTCCTTGATATAGGGTTGTTGCTGACAAGGAAGTTACTGAACCAATGGTTCCTCTTAGTTAAGTTGAAGTCATCACTTCGAAAGTTTTACGGTCGCCACCACGACT
Organism: Gigantidas platifrons; assembly: GCA_002080005.1. NCBI lineage: Eukaryota > Metazoa > Mollusca > Bivalvia > Mytilida > Modiolidae > Gigantidas > Gigantidas platifrons. The sequence goes on along the minus strand of MJUT01015145.1, from coordinate 186,828 downwards.
TGGTTGACCGTTATGGAATATCTGTGTCACAAATGACCACGAATATGTTCCACTTGTTGTAAACACTTCCCGGTCCTTTCCTCATTCATGATTGATCATCGGGGTTGTAACTAGATTCACACGACGGGTGCCAATATTGGAGCAGGAACTGCTTACCCTTCGAGAGCACCTGAGTTCACCCCCGGTTTTTATTGGGGTTCGTGTTACTCGATCTTTAGTTTTACGTGTATGTTTTGTAGATCGTTTATTGTCCTTTTTCTTTTGGCCATTGTGTTGTCTTCTTCTTCGATTTATGGATTCTGATTACCCCTTTGGCATCTTCAAACTCTTCTTCAGTCCATATCAATACCCTTGGACAGTCCATACATCTCGATATTACCCTCAAATTAAGTAACTATAATATAAGGATTTAATTCTTTGGAAATTATGGAAAAAAAGTTTCTAGAACAAGACAACTAAACCCATTTTACCACGATTTAAACGACTATCATATTTCCAGTCATAATCTTAAGTATCAACAAGATGCATGAATATCCTATTGACATGAATAAAAAGATAGATATCTAAATTAGTGGACACGACGAGTTCGTCAGGTACGACGGGTTCGTCAGATACGACGGGTTCGTCAGGTACGACGAGTTCGTCAGGTACTACGGGTTCGTGAGGTACGACGGGTTCGTCAGACACGACGGGTTCGTCAGGTACGACGGGTTCGTCAGACACGACGAGTTCGTCAGACACGACGGGTTCGTCAGACACGACGGGTTCGTCAGATACGCTCATAGTCAAAAGATTGGAAAGACAAATAATTTAAATGTGTGTTTGAGCAAGTCAAAGCTATATACATGTATGTCAGCACCAAAGTTCTGAATTCTGAGCGAATTGTACCATCGGGAACTAATAGTACACCAGCACTGGGATCAACCCAGCGATAGTAATAAAAATGTGAAAACACGACGGATGTCACTAGTGGAGCAGGAACTGTTAACTCTTTCCGAGCACCCCCAGATTTGAGTGGGGTTTGTATTACTCCATCTTTGGTTTTCTGTGTAGTGTTTTGTAGATCGTTGTTTGTCCCTTTGTCCTTTTTCTTTTGTCCATTGTGTTGTCTGTTCTTCTTCTATTTACGGATTCTGGTTACCCCTTTGTTACCTTCAAACTCTTCTTTCTGCATTTGTGGGCAAACCAGGTATAAAATACTAATCTGATATAGCACTTTACAAGTATAAACTAAAAGATAACACGTTTCATATCTTCCTCACGTTTTAAGCAACACTATTACACACTACATGTAGTGCGATAATTAATAACATTTAACAGCAATTTAATTAACAAGATTAAAAAATGTTACGTAGTTGAAATTATGTTAATTTAAAATATTAATGCTGTATATATGATCAATTTAAAAAGAAATGACGATTTCACATAATTATTACCATCATTAAAATGACAAAATTAAAAAATGTTACGTAGTTGAAAGTATGTTAATTTAAAATATTAATGCTGTATATATGATCAATTTAAAAAGAAATAACGATTTCACATAATTATTACCATCATTAAAATGACAATAAATTCATGTGTCTGGTAGCTATCCATGTGAACGTCATATAGACATAGACATGTTATTACTATAAAGCAATGCTCAGTTAGAAATAATTATGAATTATTATGTTCCTTGTTGGATGGCATGATCAATTAATTTTTACAAAATCCCCTCCACGACGGGTGGTCTCCAGAATAGGTTGACGTCATTATGAAAGAAGACTCACTATTTATGAATCTCCTGTACATTACTCTCTAGGTACAATACTTTTCTATGTTCTTACCACCCCCCACCCCCCCATATAACTGTTTTAAGTAACTTTAGAATATAATAAAATAAACCTTGATACATACGAAAATTAGGTCACGAAAGCTTGATGATACCAACCAGGTAATCAGAAGTCGTAATTCAAAGGACAGCAAATGCAATCGCCAATATTGAAAAGGAAAAAAAAGGACAAACAATAAACTACAAAAAACCTACGCATAAGATTGAGCAACACAGGCCCAATTGAAAACCAGGGTGCAGCCAAGTTCCCCGGAGGGGTAGGTACTTCCTGCTCCACTAATGGCACCGTCGTGTTGCTCTTGTTACAAACCCAGTCAACTTTGTGCTGTCATATTTTCAGTTTTATTGTATATTATATATATATATGATATTGTGCTAGATCATTGAGCTTTAGTTTGATTAATTCTTAAATGGAATTGATGTTTTTATTTTGTTAAATTTCTATTTTTCTACGCGATATATTTCAAATGTAGTAGCACTTCTGAAGCACATGCTCTAACTACCTGTTTATGTGTGACGTCTTTGTTCCTGTGTTCTATTGTTAAGTTTATACTGTCATTGTCTTTGTACCCTAAAAGCTCGAAAATACAGAAATCATTTCTCAGATTCGTTTTAACTTGATTTTAAGTTGTACCGTTTGACAACTACAAAATCCAGTATACATTACATGATGGAAGTATAGATGCTGACTCCAAAAACAACGTATTTCTAAAAGCAATACCCAACAAATTCTGAATTACTGGTTTATTTCAACTATCTGGTTCTGTTATTGATTAGTGCCAGACATACGTAGCCTTCGTCAATTTCGGTTATCCTGTTTATACATTTTGGTTTTATTGTAGTCCGTGGGCTAGCATAACCCCCCGTGCACCCCCCCACCTTCCATGTTTACATATTTTTTTAAGTCCTCCTATATATCCTCTTGAAAAAAAACATGTTAACATTGAATATTTTGGGATGAACTTACATTTTTAAGCCCTTTTTTTTACATCCTTTTGACAAATTTGCCGGATTTTCAGATTTTTTCACTCTTCACTGTTGCTGAGGTCTTGTAGCTTATGAACAACTATTAGAATATAAAAATTGGGGTTTGGTGGATAGCTGATTATATTATCGTTCAAATGAATACAAGTTATTAATATTTTATGAAGTTCAGTAATCGTAGGAGGCAAAAAATCTATCCCTACCCCTGATAAAATTGCGTAAAAGCGAGATTTTTCGCCTTTTGTTTTCAATAGACAAAATATTACACAACTTTGATGATATTTTTATAATGAATTTATTAAAACTATTGCATTTACGGAAAATTAAACCCATTACATCATCAAAAAACATGCTTTGTAGTGTAGATTGCAGAAAAATGGAATATAATGATTTGCCGATTTTAGCTCTATTCAGCCCAAAGCGCGTAATATCTTTTTCATATTATAAATTGACAACTAAATTATACATCTGTCGTGTGAAGATATGTTATGGAGACATCTTGAAATAAAATTTGTTCAAGTACCACCCTGTATAGGGCTTCTAGCGGCAAAATATTACCCCTTACCCTGCCGAAAATCGCATAATATTTTCTCATCAGTATTAGCCCTTGGGCTAGCATAACCCCCCTCCCCCCCGTACACCCCCACCTTCTATGTTAACATATTGTTTTATGTCCTCCTATATATCCTCTTGAAGTAAAAAGATGTTAGCATTGAAAATTTTGGGACGAACTTGCCATTTGAGGCTAATATTTACACCCTGTCGCAGCTTTTTGAGGATTTTTGATTTTTTTCAATTTTTGTCTTTCCGAGTATTAAATGTATACTAAACATTGTTGAAAGTATATCAATATGGTATCAAATGAAAGCTTATAGTATTACCTTTCAATGGAATACAAGATATATACACTTTGTGGCTATCAAATTTTGTCAGATGTGAAAAACCTACCCCTCCCCCTTCCTGAAATGACAAAAAAAGATATTTTTTTCCCTTAAAAGTTTAGATAAAAAAATATTTCATACTAAACTGCGATCTTTTTTTTTATACTAAACCAAACAAATATATCACATTTAATAAATCAAGCACTAGCAATCCTTTATGAAGTGATTTTTGTGGTCAAAATACTTGAAAAATGGAATATTTTCAATTTTGCAGATTTTCACAGGATTCTGCATATATCTTAATTTCACTAATAAAATAAAGGATACCGCATCATAATGACGGTTGATTTTTATATCTGGGTACTATAACAATGTAAAAAGGGAATAATTATGTTCCTTCTACCTACTGATTAACAAAACAATAGCAAAATATTAGCCCTACCCTTTTAAAAAAACACGTAAAATTTGATGAAACTCGGTTTATTTTCTTAGAAACATGGTCGGGCAGACTGAAATTTTTATTTGCCTTGTAAGATCTTTCAATTCTTTATTTAAACAAATCATATGAACATCATCTAAGAGGGTTTAAATTCTACCAATGTCAGAAAACATGAAAAATGGGTAATTTCTGATTTTCAGAATTTCTACAGAATATTCCTTATTCGCCAGGTTAAGCTGCTTTATGGGAATTTTTGTCCAATCAATATAGTTTTATCTGAATGCTGAATGTATTAGCATTTATTTTAAAAACCATTAACCCTCATATATGCATATTATGATGCCCATTTTAGCCAAATTCCACCCATTCCTCTACTTGAAAACTGGGACAAATATACATGATATACTCAATATTTCCATATTTCAGTTTCATTCTTCAACAAATGACCTGAACAATGAGTATTGCAAATGGCCAAACAGTATTGAAAATTGGCGAAACAGTTCTCACTAGTCTTCCTCTTCACCATCAATCAACGAGTATAAAACATCGTCGAATTCATCATCACTTTCATCGCTTTCTGACACCCATTTTGGTCTTGGGACGGACGGAAGGACGGACGTTCAGACAGACGGAAGGACGGACAGAGGTAAAACAGTATACCCCCCTCCGGTGGAGCTGGGGTATAACAAGGAGTGACAATTCTATTTGATACTGGAACTGGAAACCAGAAAAGGTTGATAGATATCACAGTAGTACCAGCAGGAATTGTGTATAGCACTTTTAGGCCTGCACGTGTTCATATGCTGTGATACAACGAGCACCTTCAAGGGGATTGGAAAAGTCAAGCCAATTAAGACATTATAAAAGTCACCCCAATTCCAAAGTGCTCTTGCACAAATTGGAGATTCCTGGCAAATTTCAGAGGGTTTGTTTCTGCAGATGGAGGCTTTTACTTGCTTGTTGTAACTATCGGGTAGGAATTTGGAAAAGAGCCCATATTGTAAAACCAGTAAATCCATCCAAAGCCTACTCATGACAATGGTTGGCAGTGTGTTGATGGGATGATTGAACCAAAATGGGTGTCTAGTGATTTCATTCCACGACAACTCGCCGACGTTTTAGTCGAGGAAAATATTGCAGCTGCCGAATAAGGAATATTCTGTAGAAATTCTGAAAATCAGAAATTACCCATTTTTCATGTTTTCTGACATTGGTAGAATTTAAACCCTCTTAGATGATGTTCATATTATTTGTTTAAATAAAGAATTGAAAGATTTTACAAGGCAAATAAAAATTTCACACTGCCCGACCATGTTTCTAAGGAAATAAACCGAGTTTCATCAAATTTTACGTGTATTTTAGAGGGGTAGGGCTAATATTTTGCTATTGTTTTGTTAATCAGTAGGTAGAAGGAACATAATTATTCCCTTTTTACATTGTTATAGTACCCAGATACAAAAATCAACCGTCATTATGATGCGGTATCCTTTATTTTATTAGTAAAATTAAGATATATGCAGAATCCTGTGAAAATCTGCAAAATTGAAAATATTCCATTTTTCAAGTATTTTGACCACAAAAATCACTTCAAAAAGGATTACTAGTGCTTGATTTATTAAATGTGTTATATTTGTTTGGTTTAGCATAAAAAAGATCGCAGTTTAGTATGAAATATTTTTTCATCTAAACTTTTAAGGGAAAAAATATCTTTTTTTGTCATTTCAGGAAGGGGGAGGGGTAGGTTTTTCACATCTGACAAAATGTGATAGCCACAAAGTGTATATATCTTGTATTCCATTGAAAGGTAATACTATAAGCTTTCATTTGATACCATATTGATATACTTTCAAGACTGTTTAGTATACATTTAATGCTCGCAAAGACAAAAATTGAAAAAAATCAAAAATCCTCAAAAAGCTGCGACAGGGTGTAAATATTAGCCTCAAATGGCAAGTTCGTCCCAAAATTTTCAATGCTAACATGTTTTTTCTTCAAGATGATATATAGGAGGACATAAAATAAAATGTTAACATGGAAGGTGGGAGTGTATGGGGGTTATGCTAGCCCACGGACTAATACTGATGAGAAAATATTATGCGATTTTCGGCAGGGTAAGGGGTCACATTTTGCCACTAGAAGCCCTATACAGGGTGGTACTTGAACAAATTTTATTTTAAGATGTCTCCATAACATAACTTCACACGACAGATGTATAATTTGGTTGTCAATTTATAATATGAAAAAGATATTACACGCTTTGGGCTGAATAGAGCTAAAATCGGCAAAGATCATAATATTCCATTTTTTTGTAATCTACACTACAAAGCATGTTTTTTGATGATGTAATGGGTTTAATTTTCCGTAAATGCAATAGTTTTAATAAATTCATTATAAAAATATCATCAAAGTTGTGTAATATTTTGTCTATTGAAAACAAAAGGCAAAAATCTCGTTTTTACGCAATTTTATCAGGGGTAGGGATAGATTTTTTGCCTCCTACGATTACTGAACTTCATAAAATATTAATAACTTGTATTCATTTGAACGATAATATAATCAGCTATCCACCAAACCCCACTTTTTATATTCTAATAGTTGTTCATAAGCTACAAGACCT
>MJUT01015145.1:120192-136346 GCA_002080005.1 Gigantidas platifrons | reverse complement strand
TAAATATTGCTTTCTTGGCGTTTGACAACAAGCACCCATTCTCTTGTATATGACATGAAATGAGATAAAAAAAATTCGCACCCGAACAAAGCGCATGCAGCATTTGATGTAAATGTTTGCTTAAGTTGTCAAAATAATCCTGTAGCTGTTCCATCAATATTAATCTTTTACATGTACACAGTGCTGAATTTAGGACAAATGAGGCCATGTGCTAGTTAAGTTATGAGGCCCCTTACTTGGGCCCTGAAGGAGGTAGACCCGGTAGGCCTACACAGGCAGTCATGCATACATGCCCAGGAAATTTAGGAATAGTTAAAATATTACGTTATAGTAGGTCAAACATGTAAAAAAAATTGGCAGAAAGATGGAGACCCCTGGCCAACGTGGCCCTGTGTATTAAACACACATAAGTACAACTGTAAATCCTACACTGCAATGTACATTACATTTGACACTTATAATAAAATGAAAAACGGAAGAAATACCAACGCGTCGGAACAGTTCCAAAATTAGAAAAATCGTAGAAAGAGGCGACATCGACACCCCTAACAGTCACATGACAACTCACTCTACTGGATTGGTACCGGTTTTGCCTAGATACGATTTTGGTATTTGATTTGGGAACTGTTCCGTCAGTGTGGTATTATTTCATTCTCATTTTATCAATAAATGAATACTTACAACATAGGTTCCCAGTATCTTTTGAACACCTTTGAAATCTCTTTGGACAATTAGAACAAGGTTGGCCGACAACGAAGGGCTTTTCGTTTCTCATCACTCTGGAAAGAAATTAGTACAGGTTTCAAGAAGAGTTTGAAAATACCAAATGGGTAATCAGAATCCGTATATCGATGAAGAACAGACAAAACAATGGTCAAAAGAAAAAAGTACAAAAGGACAAATACCTATCTACAAAACATACATATAAAACTAAGTATCGAGTAACACGCCCCCCACTAAAAATCCGAAGTGAACTCAGGTGCTCCTGAAGGGTAAACAGTTCCTGCTCCACTAGTGGCACCCGTCGTATCAAACTACCTTTTTGCAACAATGACACAAGAAATTAATATTTCAATCTTTATATATTTTTTCACTAATTGTGCTAAAAATCAGTGATGTTAATTGATTTCGATAATTAATATTAATTCGATCAATCGTGTATGAAAAATGCGAAATATAGGGGAAACAATTGAAAATTTGAACGAAAACGAGGAAGTTTCTTATTTTTTTCCCCATGTATATGATATTACCCTTGTAAGCATTGGGTATTATAGACAGGACCTCGAAGTGTTCACTCAATACAACGATACTAGTTATAATGTCATCAAGATTTAGTTATCAAGTGATCAAGATCTAGTTATCAAGTGATCAAGATCTAGTTATCATGTTATCAAGATATAGTGATCATGTTATCAAGATCTAATTATCATGTTAACAAGATCTAATTATCATGCTATCAAGATCTAATTATCATGTTATCAAGATCTAGTTATCATGTTTTCAAGATCTAATTATCATGTTATCAAGATCTAATTATTATGTTATCAAGATCTAATTATCATGTTATCAATATCTAGTGGTCATGTTATCAAGATCTAATTATCAAGTTATCAAGATCTAGTTATCATGTCATCAAGATCTAGTTATCATGTTATCAAGATCTAATTATTATGTTATCAAGATCTAGTTATCATGTTATCAAGATCTAATTATCAAGTTATCAAGATCTCAGTGAGCTATAAAAATCCAATTAAGAATTCAATTAAGAGTGTTGGTCAAGTACATAGCGGACATCATTATCATTTCATGGAATGTAACTTGTTCATTGCATGACATAGTAGAGCCCGGGTGGCTCAATGAGTTAGGTAGTTGTAGGGCCCGGGTGACTCAATGAGTTAGGTAGTTGTAGGGCCCGGGTGACTCAATGAGTTAGGTAGTTGGATTACCTAACAACCCATACCAGCCTATCACCAATACGACGTGGATTCACGTCCGGTTTTGTAAGTTACAAAAAGGGTGCACTCGACTCGCAGCCGAAAGTGATAACGTTTACTAGTTGCTTACCCATGGTCGGTGGTTCTCTCCGGGTACTCCGACTTCTTCCACCACTAAAACTGGTCGCCATGGTATTGCTGAAATATTGCTGAAAGTGGAGACATAATCTTTCTCTGGTAGACAAACCGTCTTATCTCACTCTTACAAGGTTGATAATTGTATAATAATGTATAGTTCAGAAATATGTATATTTAAATATAGTACTTTAATAGCAGTATTATTAAACTTACATTTTGTTGTAATTACAGACTATATAAGTGGCATCCTTCCATATCTTCCCGTGTACATCTATCTCCGCGCACTGCTTGAGTCCACATCCTACTTTAGAGGCAGGAGCCCACAAAACCTAAACAATGTATTGGATTAATATTAGTTTAGACATTGTAATTTGTTTTATCTTAAGAAGAGTTTGAAGACACCAAAGGGGTAATCAGAATCAGTAAATCTAAGATACCAAAGGGGTAATCAGAATCCGTAAATCTAAGATACCAAAGGGGTAATCAGAATCCGTAAATCCAAGAAGGACAACTAACGATCTACAAAATATACACAAAACACTAAAGATCGAGTAACACTAACCCACTAAAACCCGGGGATGAACTCAGTTGCGCCGGAAGGATAGGCCGTTCCTGCCCCATTAGTGACACCCGTCGTGTTAATCAAGTAGATCTTAATTCATATGTTCAAAGCATCCTTTAATATTTGCTTAGTTAAAATAAAATTATTTAGATACACAACAGATGGTACATGTAATACACTATACGAATGACACACTAGTCGAGGGCTATAGCTATGGAAATTAAAGGCTCCCTGGAACCTGTAATCGCTCACCTGGTTTTCAATTTGACATCTAAAGCTAATAGAAAATGTGGGTATTACACATAATTTTGAAAGTGGGCCACCCAAAGAACATTTCAACTCAAATTTCTGAGCAAAAGATTTAGATGTGATTTTTATCTCATAATATTCCTAAACGGGGTAAACTGGCTGAAAAAAATCTCACAGAAAAAACTAGAATATATGTTAAACTATTCATTGCCATATAGCTGCAGTTAAAATTTGAGCTCATTTTGACTTATACAAAAGCAGCAATGGACAATTAAAGACATTTCAATTTTTAGTAACATCATCCATCTTGAATGGAGGGCGGGGCTGTTGGACACAATTTTGAAAGAGACCCTCCCAGGGACCATCCCTTGCAGGTTTAGTTTAATTTGGTTCAGAGGTTTCAGAGGAGAAGATTTAAATATGATCTTTTATCAAAATATGCCTAATTTGCATAATCGATATAAATCAACTGAAAGAAAAATTTCACAGAAAAACCCGGAATATATGCTAAACTACTCCTTGCCATGTAGCTGCAGTTAATTTTTGAGCTCATTTTGACTGATACTAAAGCAGCAATGGACAATTGAATAAATTTCTATTTTTAGTAACAGCAGCCAACTTGAATGGAGGGCTGGGCTGTCGGACACAATTTTGAAAGGGACCCACCCAGGGACCATCCCTGTCAGGTTTGGTTTAATTTGGTTCGGCGGTTTCAGAGGAGAAGATTCAAATGTGATCTTTTATCAAAATATGCCTAATTTGCATAATCGATATAAATCGACTGAAAGAAAATTTTACAGAAAAACCCGGAATATATGATAAACTACTCCTTGCCATGTAGTTGCAGTTAAAATTTGAGCTCATTTTGACTTGTAATAAAGCAGCAATGGACAATTAAAATTTCATCCCCCCTTTTTCTATTTTTAGCTTGGCAGCGATCTTGGTTGAAAGTCGGGATCACCGGACACAATTTTGGAAGGGGGCCATCCAAGGACCATTCCAGCAAAGTTTGATCTAAATTGGCTAAGTGGTTTCTAAGGAGAAGATTAACATGTGAAAAGTTTACGACGGACGAAACCTGATGGCAAAAGCTCACATGGCCTTTGGCCAGGTGAGCTAAAAAAAGACAGTAACTCCGAAACGGGTAATGGGATTTACTTCAAAATTGCAGGGAAGGTAGATCTTGACATGCTGCACATTTTTGCAATTTAAACTTAACATATATATTCTTATAATTTTTGCAATATAAGACGAAAAGTATTAAAATAAAATAAAAAAAAAGTGATGAAAAAAGGGCAATAACTCCAAGATGGGTGATCAAATTTACTGCAAAATTGCAGGATAGGTAGATATTGACATGCTGAACATATTTGCAGTTTAAACTTAACATCTATCTCTTATAGTTTTTGAAATAAAGGACGAAAAGTATTAAAATTTTGAAAATTTGATGAAAAAAGGCAATAACTCCAAAATGGGTAATGGGATTTACTTCAAACTTGCAGGGCAGGTAGATCTTGACATGCTGCACATTTTTGCAACAAAACTTAACCTTTATCTCCTATAGTTTTTGAAATATAAGACGAAAAGTATAAAAAAAATGAAAATTTGATGAAAAAAGAGCAATAACTCCAAGATGGGAAATCAGATTTACTTTATAATTGCAGGGTTGGTAGATCTTGCAGTGCTGCTAATTTTTACCGCATGTCAGATTTTTGATATTATTAACGGTTTTTGAGTTATTACCCAAAAAACCTGCATTTTACCATATGATCTATTTTTAGTAACAGCGACCATGTTGGCTGGTCGGCAGGGTGATCGGACATAACTTTTAAAGGGAACCCCCTAAGGATGATTCAGGCCATGTTTGGTTTAAATTGGTCCAGTGGTTTCAGAGGAGAAATTTTTTGAAAAGTTACAGACGGACGACGGACGGACGAACGACAAGTGATGGCAATAGCTCACACAGGTGAGCTAAAAAATGAGACGATAAACAAAGCCAAGATTAAACGTTTTTAATTTCCTATTACTCTCATGGGATTTCCCTCAATAAATGTATCAATGAATTCTCAGTGCATTGTCACAGGGGCCAGATGAGTTTTTTTCATGTACCTATATACCTATACACCTGAAAAAACTCATCTGGCCCCTGTGTGCATAGTTTGACATTGTAATTATTTTTATTTACATTTTACCATTATAATCAAAACGTAGATATCTAATTTAGAGCGCACGACGCGTTTACGCTTAAACAATTAATATCACGTTTGAACAAACTGTATGAGTGTAGTGTCTCCTAAGTGGCAGGGTTTATTATATATATATATATAGGGGTCGTCTTGGTCGTGAAAGTATGATAGTTAAATTTACAACTATCTATGCAATCAGTGCCTATCACCACTAACGTTGTCGGTTAGAATCTCGTTCATGGCGAGGTATACTTATACAACATTAAGATTGCCTTTGACTTGCGACAGGTCGGTGGTTTTCTCCGGGTACTCCGGTTTCCTCCATCAATAAATCTGATGGTCACGATATAGCTGAAATATTTTTGAAAGTGGCGTTAAACATCAGCACACATACTCTCTCTCTCTTATACAGTTCCTAAGTAATGTAACCATCATTAAAACTAAGGTTCTCCTCCTAACACATAGGTAACATTCGCCGATTTGGGCTATCATGTTTAGTCTCTGGATTTCTTGCTCCTAAAACTTTCCCCCAAAACCCTTGCTTCAAATATTTCCATGTAAGAACCCATCCAACATAATGATATTTACAAGCCACATGCAAAAAATTATTCAAATCTATCCATGTTTACTAAAGTTATCGCGTAAACAAGACACAATTCTCAAAATTTGTGATTTTTCAACCAAAAACTAAGATTTTACCCCAAAACCTTTGCTTCAAATATTTCCATGTTAGAACCCATCCTAGATAATGATAATTACAAGCCAAATGCAACAAAATATTCAAATATATCCATGTTTACTCAAGTTATCGCTTGAACAAGAAAGTGCGATGACGGACAGACAGACAGACGGACGGACGGACGGACGGACAGCCGCTATTACTATATCCCCTCACCGCTATCGCGGATGGATAATAACAGAAACGGCTACTTAATTTTATTTTTCCTTCTGTTTGTGAATATTCATCATCGATTCGTTATTAGTGCTATATATAGTAATTGCATGCCTTTTATGTACTTATTTAATGTAACAAATTGTAATTTGGAGAAGACTTCATAAGTTTGTTTAACTTGTGTCTAATCCATTTTATCTATTTAATTAGCAAATAAAATATGTTTAAATTAACAGCTACCTTCTTTCTCATATTTTGACTTCTGATGAAAGTTATTCCAACAACACCCCTGATCACCCAAATATATGTAAGTGTTGCCGTGTTGGCATTTGATTAGCATGCAAAGGTCCTTGCATGATAGCATCATTTCACTAAGTGGGGAGGTTTGAGTCTAAAAAAACTAGTTTAACCCCGCCACTATGTATTGAAGTGCCTGTATCAAGCCAGGAAATTGAGTGGTCATATATATGTATGTTTAGGGGTTTCTGTGTCTACGACTTTCAATAAGATATTAGAGCTGTCTAGACAGTGTGGTAATTTTTGCGTTGTTTTTCATTTTATTTGAAGAAGAAAAACAACAAGTATTACGTATGATGCATTACGCAAAAAGATGTTTGATTATGTGTATGAACAGAATTTAGAAGTTTATTATTATATTTAGAATTGAAAATTACCTGTTTATAATGACCACACACTTTATTAGGATCGCACTTATCAGTTGAAATATCATAGTAAACATTTTCATTGTACCAAGCATCTACAGCTTTGACTACGTCCTCCCTTGACACCAAAGCTGTAAAACAAAATCAGTATGAAACTATTGAAATGAGCCAAGCTCGGCATGTGCTATTCAGTAGAGATTTTCGATTAATTTGTTGGGTTTTTCTTACCGCCCAACGCCAAATATTCTGGGCGTGATCAACCTCAATAATGTCATTTTGTTTTACAGAAATTAGGACTAAATCTGACAATATTGGTAACGACTTTTGGCTACAACTGGAAAAGTATGGAGTGCTGGGTAGGGACGGAAAATTTCATCTTTAGCGGTTTCAATGCGCCCCGGCCAATGTAATATACTTCGAGTGACACTTCTATAATAACATGCATGGGCATACGCTTGAAGCAGTCCAAAATGCTAACAGCTTGCCATAAAAATTTCCTCAATCGAGTGGAATAATCACATTAGTACCACGACATCAAAAGTAAATAATACCCTGCTATTTGTTAGAGGAAATGTCAAAGTGAATTCAATGAAAATAAAATAGCGGATATACCATAAACGTATCAGACAAAACTTATCTGTGGAGATAAAGAGATTTTCATTCAGAAACAGAATTTAAACTTACCTGTGGATATCCAGATTTTAATTCAGAATCAGAATTTAAACTTACCTGTGGAGATAAACAGATTTTGATTCAGAATCAAAATGTAAACTTACTGTGGAGATAAACAGATTTTTATTCACAATCAGAATTTAAACTTACCTGTGGAGATATACAGATTTTAATTCAGAATCGGAATTTAAACTTACCTGTGGAGATAAACAGATATTGATACAGAACCAGAATTTAAGCTTACCTATGGAGATAAACAGATTTTTATTCAGAATCAAATTTTAAACTTACCTGTGGAGATAAACAGATTTTTATCCAGAATCAGAATTTAAACTTACCTGTGGAGATAAACAGATTTTTATTCAGGATAAGAATTTAAACTTATCTGTGGAGATAAACAGATTTTTATTCAGAATCAAAATTTAAACTTATCTGTGGAGATAAACAGATTTTTATTCAGAATCAGAAGTTAAACTTACCTGTGGAGATATACAGATTTTAATTCAGAATCAGAATTTAAACTTACCTGTGGATATATACATATTTCTATTCAGAATCAGAATTAAAACTTACATATAGAGATAAACAGATTTTTTTAATTCAGAATCAGAATTTAAACTTACCAGTGGAGATAAACAGATTTTCACCATATCCGGAGGTGCTATGCTGATAGATACATTTGTCCGTGTGTTTCTGTGCTACTGCAGCTAATTTCCTATTCCAACCCTGAAAAGGTATTTATTGATATTACAGAATTGATACACACATACATACCAAATATATATAAAATAGTTGGATTACCTAACAACTCATACAAGCCTATCACAACTACGGCGTGGATCTACGCCCGGCTTTGTAAATTATAAAAAACGGTGCACTCGACTCGCATCCGCAAGTGATAAAGTTTATAGTCCGTTTGACTTCTATAAATCTTCAGAAAAAAATTTCTTAAAAACCCAGTTTTCAAATCAACAATTTTTTTTCTAGATGTTTATTAATATATGATATATACGAACTCTGACAATTAATTTCAAAATGTTTGGTTCATTATTAAAAAAGTTACCCAGTAGGTCTCTATGTTAATTATATTTTGTGTAAAAATATGGATGGAGCGAGTACAAATAGTGTAATAGCCAAGTCATGAAAACAATATAATAGACATGTGCTTTCAATGAATATTTCATTGTACCATTTGACATATTACACTTAATTATCAAAAGGCTGCTCATTAACTGCCCATTGTTATTATGTACTTTGATATTTAATTGTCCTATGTCACATGGTACAGTCTGTTATTTGTACTCACTCCCTCCAGATTTTTACACTTTAGTAAATATAATTAACATGGAGACCTAATGGGTAACTTTTTTAATAATGGACCAAAAATTTTGAAATTAATTGTCAGAGTTCGTATATATCATATATTAATAAACATCCAGAAAAAAAATTGTTGATTTGAAAACTGGGTTTTTAAGAATTTTTTTTCTGAAGATTTATAGAAGTCAAACGGACTATACCAGTTGCTTGCCTATGGTCGATGGTTCTCCACGGGTACTCCGGCTTCTTCCACCACTAAAACTGGTCGCCATGATATAGCTGAAATATTGATGAAAGTGGTGTTAAACACCAAACAATCAAATAAAATCAAATCCAAATATATATATTGGAAAGGCATTCACATTATCAATAATTATCTTACCAGTTTCCTCAAATTAGAGGCTGATTGCGAACCCTTGGAAGCATCTTGAATTCTGTACATGTTGTGTTGTTTCTTAAGAGCCCTTTTCTCTCTGCGCGTTAACCCTGTCTTCAAAGCGGAGACAAGCACACAGCCGATGGTGACAACAATGATGAGTCGAAGCATACTTATTGTCTGAACGCAAGTTAATAACTTACTGAGTAAGAATACATATGATCAGAAACTTTTATACATTATATTGTACCTCTACGCCTCGTCACATTTAAATATCAACCAATGAAAACAACTTATTCAATTCATTGCATTCTATGCATGATTTAATATTCATTTTATCCCACTTTTATATTATGCATATGACATTGTTCCTTCTCTTTGAAGAACAAACCTGAATGTAATGAGAAATGGAAACAGTAAACCGCGGAGAAATCACTGCTTGTAACATATATTTACAACAAAATCCCACGATTCTCAAATGACTACCATTTTAAAACAGATGATACTTGTATAATATCTCCACAAGCATAAGCATGACGTTTGTGTGATTTAAACATAATATAACTAGATTCTTGAGGTTGAGAATTAAATATTGCACAAGTGCATATGTCTGTCACTGGAATAGCATGGGGAATTGGGAAGGGATGTGAAAATTGATCCTTTTTGCATTGTGTACTCTCTTCCGAAATCCATATATGGGATCTTTGATTCTTAAGGAGCATGGTACTCCCCATTCGCGGCACCCGCTATAGTCTACGATCAGACCTTCCATAGCATAGCCTCACAACACCTAAGATCAGACGTCCCTACACACAAGTAGTTACACGAATTTATTTCGTTTCTGTTTTGTAATAATCTATTTGGTTATAGTTCAGTCACAATGGAGATGCTTTATTCCACGGTATAATAATAAGCATTTCAATTCACCAGGCTGTATAACATAATTTGGACATACCGGGCTGTATAGCAAATACAGTCCGCTCAATATACGTAAGAGTTTAATTAAACGCACAAATGATCGAGATTAACTGTAGCATACAACAAACAATGACAAACACAGCCGATCAAGGTGATCATACCAAATTTCCTGCGTTATCGGGAAAACAACAAATAGGCAGGGTAAAATCCAACTGTACACATGTATCTATCATATGTCACTTTGAAGAAAGCCTTTGTTAATAGTAAATATTAATACAAATTATGCTACCTTTCACATTTGTTTTTGCGCAGAATGAATTCTGCAAATGGGAAAACCAAAGTCAGATATTTCAAGGAATATAATCTATAAAAAAAAAATTGGCTTCATAGACATAATAAGTTTAAAGTGGTCAATGCAATGAAAACAATAGCTACTTATTTAGAGGGCAATATCAAGATTTATGAAAAACCCTTCGGCTCGGTCCATATCAAAAGTGGTGTGATGATTTCGTTGATCGCATCTATCCCATTGAGCTTGAAATAAAGGATACCACAGATACTGATAGGTCTGCTTCATACTTTGAGTTACACCTCAAAATTGACAGTGAGAGGCGGTTAGGAACGAAACTCTACGACAAAAGAGATGATTTCAATGTTCACATTGTGAACTGTCCATTTCTATGTAGCAACATTTCAGCAGCACCTGCATATGGAATTAGTGGTTCATACCAGGAATTCCTTGATATAGGGTTGTTGCTGACAAGGAAGTTACTGAACCAATGGTTCCTCTTAGTTAAGTTGAAGTCATCACTTCGAAACTATCATATTTCCAGTCATAATCTTAAGTATCAACAAGATGCATGAATATCCTATTGACATGAATAAAAGGATAGATATCTAAATTAGTGGACACGACGAGTTCGTCAGGTACGACGGGTTCGTCAGGTACGACGGGTTCGTCAGACACGACGGGTTCGTCAGACACGACGAGTACGTCAGGTACGACGGGTTCGTCAGGTAGACAGGTTCGTCAGACACGACGAGTTCGTCAGGTACGACGGGTTCGTCAGATACGCTCAGTCAAAAGATTGGAAAGACAAATAATTTAAATGTGTGTTTGAGCAAGTCAAAGCTATATACATGTATGTCAGCACCAAAGTTCTGAATCCTGAGCGAATTGTACCATCGGGAACTAATAGTAAACCAGCACTGGGATCAACCCAGCGATAGTAATAAACATGTGAAAACACGACGGGTGTCACTAGTGGAGCAGGAACTGTTAACTCTTTCCGAGCACCCCTAGTTTTTAGTGGGGTTCGTGTTACTCGATCTTTAGTTTTATGTGCATGTTTTGTAGATCGTTGTTTGTCCCTTTGTCCTTTTTCTTTTGGCCATTATGTTGTTTTTTATTCTTCTATTTACGGATTAGGTATAAAATACTAATCTGATATAGCACTTTACAAGTATAAACTAAAAGATAATACGTTTCATATCTTCCTCACGTTTTACACTATTACACACCACATGTAGTACGTTAATTAATAACATTTAACAAGATTAAAAAATGCTACGTAGTTGAAATTATATTAATTTAAAATATTAATGCTGTATGATCAATTTAAAAAGAAATGACGATTTCACATAATTATTACCATCATTAAAATGACAATAAATACATGTGTCTGGTAGCTATCTGTGTGAACGTCATATAGACATAAACAGGTTATTACTATAAAGCAATGCTCAATTAGAAATAATTATGAATTATTATGTTCCTTGTAGGATGGCATGATCAATTTATTTTAAAAAATCACCTCCACGACGGGTGGACTCCAGAATATGTTGACGTCTTAATGAAAGAAGACTCACTATTTATGAATCTCCTGAACATTACTCTCTAGGTACAAGGTGATACTTATCTATGTTTACCCCCCCCCCACATATAACTGTTTGAAGTAACTTTAGAATATAATAAAGTCATCCGTGTATACGAAAATTGGTTCACAAAAGATTGAGATAACCAAAGAGGTAATCTGAAAACGTGAACGAAAGACAGCAAAATGCAATGGCCAAACTTGAATGAATGAATTTGAATTTTGTTGTTTAACGCCACTTTCAGCTATATCATGGCAACCAGTTTTAGTGGTGGAGGAAGCCGGAGTACCCGGAGAGAACCACCGACCCTGGGAAAGCAACTGGTAAACCTTATCACTTGCGGCTGCGAGTCGAGTGCACCCTTTTTTGTAATTTACAAAGCTGGGCGCGAACCCACGCCGTATTGGTGATAGGCTTGTATGAGTTGTTAGATCCAACGACCTAACTCATTGAGTCACCCGGCCCCCTGCCAAAATTGAAAAGGAAAAAAGGACAAACAATAAACTACAAAAAACCTACACATAAGATTGAGCAACACAAACCCAATTGAAAACCAGGGTGCAGCCAAGTTCACCGGAGGGGTAGGTACTTCCTGCTCCACTAATGGCACCGTCGTGTTGCTCTTGTTACAAACCCAGTCAACTTTGTGCTGTCATATTTTCGGTTTTATTGTATACTTTATCTGTATTATATTGTGCTAGATCATTGAGCTTTAGTTTTATTCATTCTTCGAAGGAATTGATGTTTTTATTTGATTAAAGTTCTATTTTTCTACGTGATAGATTTCAAATGTAGCAGCACTTCCGGAGCACATGCTCTAACTACCTGTTTATGTGTGACATGTTTGTTCCTGTGTTCTATTGTTAAGTTTATACTGTCATTGTCTTTGTACTCTCAAATACTTAAAAATACAGATATAATTTCTCCGATTCGTTTTAATTTGGCCTTAAGGTATACCGTTTGATGACTACTAGATCCAGTATATATTACATGATGGAAATATGGATGCTGACTTCCAAACCAACGTATCTTTAAAAGTAGTTCTTGACGAATTCCGAATTACTGGTTTATTTCAACTATTGGTGACTGTTTCAAAGCTGTCTTTATTGATATGATCAGTCATACGTCACCAGAGTCGATTATGGCTATCCTGTTTATGCACTATGGTTTTCTGGCTCCCAAAAACAATAACGTTTTTTTTGCTTACCAATCCACTTGTGTACCAATCGTACGTCATGAAGGCTATTTCAGAAACGTGTCGTGTGCACGAATTAGAAATGTACGCTTTTATTAATATTTTTGGATTGATACATCTGCTGGGGGACCAGTCAATCATCCACCCAGTAGTCAGTATTTTGGGATGGTACACCGTATACATGTACCCCATATTCGACACAAATGGGGACGCATTGGTAAACCATGTGGTTTGAAAACTTGCAACTGTAAGTTGTAACCAATACTCAGAACATGTTTCTAAATTTAATTTATATTCTAACATGACCTTCTTCTTTCGCTTTGTTAACAAACCTGCGAGTTATCCATTCGGTATAATCTCATTAGCACATGCGCCGGTGAATGTAACATGAATAATCCAGTCGCTCCCGCTGGTCGCTACATTAACTCATCTAACGATAGTGCCGATAGAGGGCGTAGTATTATTCGAGTTACATAAATTGTGTGCGACATTTTCCGCAAGCGTAAATATAAATTACCGTCTTCCAATCAAAGTATACTACCGTAATTGTACTCTTAGACATATCAGAATCGAAATAAACCATGGAAGCCAGAATGGGTTTTGAGCTTTAACATGGATTGGCGGATATTAGTAAATTTTATCCCTCGCTTCTGGCTCGGGATAAAATGCTAATATCCGCCAATCCATGTTAAAACTCCCAACACATTCTGGCTCTGCATGATTTATTTATTAAATAAACATCTTCAGCAACAAGTAAGCCTTCATGGGAATCCTCTTCATGTATTTGGTGGGAAAGTAATCAAACCTCACTGAAAGCTTGGGTTAACAAAACTGAACAATCTGCGTGAAAATGAAAAAAAAATCATTCTTATTGAATTCATGATGATTCAATCATTAAAACAAATAGCAAACGATCTTAAATCAATCGTTAACAACAATGCGAATATACAGAAAACTTGACACAGCCCTTTCTCACGGAAAAGTAGGCCAAATATTCTAATAATAATAATATACGAACAAGAACTTTGAACTGTGATGCATTAAAACACTTTAAAATTTACTCTATTACACGAATGGAATATGTAATAATTTGATATAATTTGTTATTGAAGAATTTCTCATATCTTTTCATTAAAAAAACGTATTTCGTAATTACATGTAGCGTCTATCTTTGAATGAAATTCATTTAATTTTTTACTTTATACGTTTATATCGTTTAAATTACGTTTAAATGCTTCACTTCTCACAACATAGTGTGTGGTCTTTTTTAAGTGGAGACATAACTATTCAAGTATTTTTACTGTTTGTTTTTATTTGCATTGTAGTTGTAGATCCAATTATCAGAGGGGAAGGGTTGGGATCTCCTTAACCAGTTTATCCCCGCCACATTTTTGTGCCTGTTCCAGGCACAGACAGGTACAATGTACTTCCAGCACCTGGATATCCAACGCAATATATTGTGTTCTTTTTGTGTTAAATGGTTTAATGTAGAGGTGGTTGTTCATTGTGTTGATGTTGATAGCACTTTTGACCATCGCTGCTGATACATTCCTTTCATAAATAGTACTGGAATCTCTAGTTACATAGCTAAAATAAATTCAATAATGTGACGGTTGTTCCTCATAGTCCTAATACACCATATGTGTCCATCACTGGCTGAGTGCATACAGTTCTCTATTATTCTCAGTAACAGTAGCATACCACTGAAAACCCTATCGAAGGTGCAATGATTGGCGTGCTCTCCTCCGGGACGATGCATCGTGGGTTCGATTCCCGGTCGGGTAAAACTAAAGAGGCACAAAACAGGTATTTGTTGTTTCTCTGTCAAGAACACAGCATTAAGGCATAAGAGCTAAGATTGGTTGGCTCGCTATTAGTAAGATGTGTTTGAGTGGCGTGACATGTCTGTCTGCGGACTGTTGTTTCAGTGAGCACTAGAAATCCAAATAAGAGTATTGAATTAGTATGAAAGAATATTGATGTAAATGAAAATGAGAGACTATCCAACATTGCATAAAGGAACAATTTAACGTAAAGGAACAATGTTTTTGTGTCTGTTTTACATTTCACAGTCACAATAGGATGTTCAACAATATAATAACTAGTGCAAAGCAGACATCATGTCATCGAATGGTAACTTGTTCTTGACATGATATAGCAAACAGATTGCTCACTTGTTAAACAACAATCACTCGCTGTTATGACTGAATAAAATACGACACTCGATCCCACTTTAGGAAGCTTTTATTACAAGCAATAATTGTCATACGTTTTTACGATTAATCAAGAAAGTATTAATACAAATAAAGTTTGAAGATACCAAAGGAGTAACCAAAAGTCCTAAATGGAAGAAGGACAGGTAATGTAATAGCCAAATGGAAGAAGGACAGGTAATGTAATAGCCAAATGGAAGAAGGACAGGTAATGTAATAGCCAAATGGAAGAAGGACAGGTAATGTAATAGTCAAATGGAAGAAGGACAGGTAATGTAATAGCCAAATGAAAAATGAGAAAAGGATAAAAACATTGAAATTGAGCAACACTAAATCTCAGGTGACATCAGGTGCTTCGGAAGGGTAGGCGGTTACTGTTGCACTAGTGGTGTAAGTCGTGTTACTCTTGTTACAAACATGGTGATAAATGATGAATTAGAAAAGAACCGGATCGTGACACGACGAACGCAACATATCCGTGGTCATTTGTGAAACAGATATTTCGTAATGGTTAACCAATAAAGGGCAATCAAAAATGGACAATCCAGAGAAACTAGCAACATAGGGTACACAAGTTGAAGAAAAACAAAACAAAAACACAACACAATATGTGTTGGACACCTCTATGCGCATTCAAACACACAATGTAAATAAGACATCA
This sequence comes from Gigantidas platifrons, assembly GCA_002080005.1. NCBI lineage: Eukaryota > Metazoa > Mollusca > Bivalvia > Mytilida > Modiolidae > Gigantidas > Gigantidas platifrons. Next base: position 120,496 of record MJUT01015145.1, on the reverse strand, counting down.
GCCCTCCCACAAACAACTGGAGATAAAAACGAACCGAAGATCGTCTTTATGCGGCAATCGTAACGGACATCAGGGACCTTATTCACAAAGCGTCCGTTAACTACCGCATCCGTTAGCATCTCCGTTAAAAATTTTCGCTAGCACATTGGTATTCACGAAGCCTCCGTAACTTAACCCACCCGTTAACGTTCCCGTTAAACTTCTAGTTTACAGAGAAAATTAACGGATAGGTTATCGTACCCGTTAATCGGACATTTAGATATAAGAGCAATAACAAAATCCTTTTATGATGGGAATGCGTAAA
>MJUT01015145.1:93080-103997 GCA_002080005.1 Gigantidas platifrons | reverse complement strand
GCAACGGCCGTTCAGTACAGCTGGTGCACTTCGTGGTAATTTAGCGTTTGGAGGCCACATTAGCATACGCACTGTAATCAGACGCCTCCACCATCAGGGAATGCGAGCGCGACGACCCATAAAACGTCCACAGTTGACATTACGTCATCGCCATGCTCGATTTGACTGGTCACATGATCATTTGGGGTGGACTATTCGCACATGAAGACGGGTCCACTGGTCTGATGAAAGTCGTTTTTTGTTTCGCCCTACCGACGGTCGTGCAAGGGTTTGGCGCCAACGACGAAACACTTCATTTCAGAACAACCACATTTTGGGCACAACTGTTTTTGGGGGTGGGGGTGTAACTGTTTGGGGTTGTTTTTCCTTAGACTGTAAGTTGGACTTGTACGTTCTTGATGGTAATCTGACAGGCAAAAAATACCGTGACAATGTGCTCGCTCCACGCGTAGTCCCCCATTTCGACAATCATGCGTTGGCTGACATGCCAATGTTCATGGACGACAACGCTAGGCCACATAGAGCCCGAATTGTACAACATTTTGTTACAGCAAGAGGCTGTTCAGACAATTCTATGGCCTGCGATGTCGCCAGACATGAACCCTATGGAGCATGTATGGGACTTTACTGGCCAAAAAATTAACCAACGCAATCCAAAATGTCAAAATATTGACGAATTAAGAACTGCTATCTTACAGGAGTGGCAACAGTTCCCCTAAGAACGGCTTAGGCATCTTGTGCGAAGCTTGATGAGGCGTGTTACAGAACTTCACAATAAACGCGGTGGATATACTCGTTATTGATTTTTATGCCTTACACATACGCACAATAGATGCATTTAAAAGTTCTTAAATTCTGAAGACTCTGCATTTTAATGCAATGTTAAAAACTTCTATCAAAGACAAACTGGTTTTACGTTTTTCCAGTGCCTGTTTTGAACCCCAGTTTTGACACGTTGTAGTCACGTATTTCAGGATGATAAATACTTCGTAGATTGGTAATTTTAGAGCCCTTGGTGTAGTCTTTTAAGAAGTGTAAGAAAAATGGTGATATCTATTTTATTGTTTTAACAGTATTGATGTAAAATAAATATATCGATAAAAATATAGGGTGGTGCTTAACTTTTGTCGGAGTGTATAGATAGATATATCTTTGAGGTGACAAATATTTGTTCTTCCCTCGACGACATTTGAACTCACACCATTGATACACTGTAGCACCAAACGCTTAGCCTTATGCCCAGCGCCATAGACCACTCGGCCATATCCGCTATATGTATATATATATGTTATCAAAAGTAGAACCAGTTGTTTTTTAATATTTGACCTTGAGTTTTGTTATGTTCTAGATATTTCTGCATGTTGTTTACGTAAACAAATAAACAAGGTCACACTATGGAATGTTTCAGATTTGATAAAAGTACTATATAAAGGACAGCAAATTTGAGAGCAGCCAGTCTGAAATTTTGGATTTATTTAGCACCTGGAATTTATTTATAGCATTGCAGTTGGATACATTTACCTCAGTAAAGTCACGTTGTCAATGCATATTTGTTCCTAAGAATATTTGTTCCACATGGAAAAAATATTCTGTTAATATGTTTTCTTCAGAACTTTTTTCATGGAGAACTAATATTATGCATGTCACGAATATTAAATGTATTATGTATAATGTTCAAGATCATAGCGTTATTTGTAATGACATCGTTAGTCCGATTATATGTGAGAGTTGGTATTTTACTCACGAGTGAAAAACACTTGCATGACTTCATTATTTCATTAAGTGAAGAGGTTTAGGTCCCTTTCATTTTTATTGAAGTGTCTGTATGTGTGTTAGGGGTATCAATTTTTCCTCTTTCTACGATTTTGGAACTGTTCCGACAGATTGATATTTTTATTATTTCACTATGTGAAGACGTTTGGGTCCATAGAACCAGTTTGACCCCCTTTCCTTTTTATTGAAGTGTCTTGTATGTGTGTTAAGGGTATCGATTTCGCCTCTTTCTACGATTTTTCTAAAGGATTTTGGAATTGTTCCGACAGATTTGCTTCTTTTTTTTTTTTCCACTCACACAAATAAATGTTTATTCAATGTTTTCGGCAAACAGGTATTCGTTTTTTTTAGACAACCGGTGAGACACCAGAAACTTTGTTAGATATAACGACGCAACTGCAAAATGAAATGTTTCAAGCGACAGGTCTTCCGCACCGAATATCGCCAAGAAATAGAGTAATGCTTTTTATGTTGTGGCTTCGTTCCTATCCATCTTACCACCTTCTGTCTTTGTTATTTGATATAAGTGTGACTACAGTACATGATGAAATTAACTGGTTCATTCCTGTTATATGGGAAAAGTTTCATGCATTAGTGCAGTGGCCAACACTTGCCAAATGGACGGAAAAAATCGGTAACGTCTTCTGGAATTTATCAACCCCAAACCGATCCCCAAGAACTTTATTTTTCAGGACACAGACATTTCCACACAATACACACCCAAGTCGTTGTTGATAACGCAGGGAGAATTTGTCACATTCAGTCTGGATTTCTAGGACATCAAAATGATGCTCAACAATTTGGAATGATGCCACAAATCGGATACAATACAGAACTAAATTTTCCACAAAACGTTGATCTATTGGCAGATAAGATTTATCCCTAGTAACACCATACACCCGTCGACAACTAAATTTGCGCCCTCCACATATACAAAGAAAATGCAGAAAACTCAATAGGGTCAAAGTTGAGGATGCAATTTGCGATATTAGTTATTGGTACACTATGGCGTCATCCAAGGCGCAAAATGAAGAAAATTGTAAAACTATGTGGTGCATTTGTGAGACGTCGACAAATTCTGTTCTATCAATAAATATCGTACAAACATTTGACTTCACTCATGATTTTTTTAAATCTTGGTGGCTTCTCCTTTACAATTACCTTTTAAATACCTAGTTTGAGATCACCCCTATCATTGATTTTACCTGTAGAAGCATTAATCAAAGTATGAGTGTGACTATGATCGTTTCCGGAAAATTTAATAGTAGTACTATAGGATCAGTTGGACGTTGACGTGTCACTCAGTACTCATCTTGCCGGTTGTTTAGGTGGTAAGGAGATGCATTCTTATTGAGAAACAAAAGTATTGGTATTTAACTAATGTTAATTTGTTGTATTTATTATACATTTTATTTTTGTCTTATTTCAAAAGATGCAATATTTCCAACATTGTACCTTATGGAAAACGAAACTAGAACAAAGAATAATTAATTTCCACTGAAAATAAATTGAATAAGATCATATATTATTATTTATATTTGTCTTCCACGAGTATGTATAATTTTAAATTAATATTATGAAATATTATTCAAAAGCGAAAATGGAAAAATTCCATTGTCGATATCTTGACCTAGATATTAGGCATTGTTATTGTGTGATGATTTCTAATAACGAATGCAAATATTTGATTACAGCCAAAAAATAACAGATTCTTTTAGATGTGCCTGATTAACTAGCTATCTATCCCATGAATAAGTATTTTTTATATACCATGGATCTTACGAATTAACTTATTTAAACCAACGAATCCGAAGGATGAGTTGGTTTAGATAAGTTCATGAGTAAGATCCATGGTTTTGTAAAAGAAATCAATATTATACGTTATCAGTCTCGAGATGATAACATTTTTATCTGAATGTTCCAACATTAATAAGTATGTCCTTACATAATATTATAGGAAAAACATAAATTACGTGTATCTTTGGACAAAAGGTCACAGAGAACGATTATTGATTTTCTGTCAAGTAGTGAAATGTGGGTCACCTGTTGCAATATAAATGGACAGCGATGTCATATCATTTTCTGTGGTTTATGAAATATAGGTGAGAGACGCCTTCTGCTGTGTGAGCGAGATTATTGATTTTCTGTCACCGCATTTCTTCAAAGAAGTTTCACTTCTTCCTTTAATCCTTAGAAGTACCTTGTTAGCCAATCAAAATTCTACTTGCCACGAGAACATCAGATAATGGGTGCTTTAGTCGAGGTCGGAAAAATCATGGAATAACATCAAGATCTTCATGTTACACCATGGTTTGTAAAAGTTCACTATTTGTAAGTTGATTACTGCATACAAACATCAAAGGAAAATGCGTATTTATGTTACAAATATATATTCAACCATCATTGTCAGATTCTTATTTATACAGATTCAGCTATATACACGTAGTTAACTAACATTGTCAGATTCTTTTTATACAGATTCAGCTATATAGTTAACTCTACACTCCTACAAAAGATAAGCACCACCCTATATTTTTATCGATATATTTTTTTTACATCAATACTGTTAAAACAAAAAATAGATATCACCATTGTTCTTACACTTCTTAAAAGACTACGCCAAGGGCTCTAAAATTACCAATCTACGAAGTATTTATCATCCTGAAAGACGTGACTATGACGTGGCAAAAATGGGGTGTAAAACAGGCGCTAGAAAAACGTAAAACCAGTTTGTCTTTGATGGAAGTTTTTAACATTGCAATAAAATGCAGTGTCTTCAGATTTTAAGAACTTTTAAATACATCTATTGTGCGTATGTGTAAGGCATAAAAATCAATAACGAGCATATCCACCGCGTTTATTGTGAAGTTCTGTAACACGCCTCGTCATGCTTCGTACAAGACGCCTAAGCCGTTCTTGGGGGAACTGTTGCCACTCACGTAAGATAGCAGTTCTTAATTCGTCAATATTTTGACATTTTGGATTGCGTTGGTAAATTTTTCGGCCAATAAAGTCCCATGCATGCTCTATAGGGTTCATGTCTGGCGACATCCCAGGCCATAGAATTGTCTGAACAGCCTCATGCTGTAAAATTTTTTGCACAATTCGGGCTCTATGTGGCCTAGCGTTGTCGTCCATGAACATTGGCCTGTCAGCCAACGCATGATTGTGGAAATGGGAGACTACGCGTGGAGCGAGCACATTGTCACGGTATTTTTGGCCTGTCAGATTACCATCAAGAACGTACAAGTCCAACTTACAGTCAAAGAAAAAACAACCACAGACATTTACACCCCCACCCGAAAAGCAGTTGTGCCCACAATGTGGTTGTCCTGAAATGAAGTGTTTCGTTGACGCCAAACCCTTGCACGACGGTGGGTAGGGCGAAACAAAAAACGACTTTCATCAGACCAGTGGACCCGTCTCCATGTGCGAATAGTCCACCCCAAATGATCATGTGACCAGTTAAATCGAGCATGGCTATGACGTAATGTCAACTGTGGACGTCTTATGGGTCGTCGCGCTCGCATTCCCTGATGGTGGAGGCGTCTGATTACATTGCGTGTGATAATGTGGCCTCCAAACGCTAAATTACAACGAAGTGCACCAGCTGTACTGAACGGCCGTTGTTGCACCCGTCTGGATATGAGCCGCTCCTCTCTGGGCGTCGTTTTGCGAGGTCTACCTGCACGTGGACGGTCAGTAACATTCCCCGTTTGACGAAAACGCTGCATCAGTCGTACAATGATGGAATGGTTAACCCTGAAGTGGTCTGCCACCCTTCTATGGCTAAAACCACCGTTATGCATGCCAACAGATTGCCACCTTTCTGGTATGGTTAATTTTCTCCGCACCATACCAAACCAAAAGAAAATGAAACTTAAAACTCTACACAAAAAAATCGGCTTTCGTTAGCAAGTACAAATGTTGAAAAGTACACGTGGCACTTTACACACCCTGTCATATACACATAAATAAAAATCGATCAATAACCTGTTTTACTTTTAAGTAAGTATGTGTGTACAGGTAACGAAAACAGCAAACCGATTTGAAATAAGTTCATTATTAGAAAAGATATTATTGAAACAAGTCAGGTGGTGCTTAACTTTTGTCTTACTGTATATCATTATCAGATTCTTTTTATATAGATTCAGCTATATTGTTAATTAACATTGTCAGATTCTTTTTGTACAGATTCAGCTATATAGTTAACTAACATTGTCAGATTATTTTTGTACAGATTCAGCTATATAGTTAACTATCATTGTCACATTTTGTTTTATACAGATTCAGCTATATAGTTACCTAACATTGTCAGATTCTTTTTATATAGATTCAGCTATTTAGTTCACTAACATTGTCAGATTCATTTTTTAAAAGATTCAGCTATATAGTTAACTAACATTGTCAGATTCTTTTTATATAGATACAGCTATATAGTTAACTATCATTGTCATATTCTGTTTTTTATACAGATTCAGCTATATAGTTTACTAACATTGTCAGATTCTTTTTTTATACAGATTCAGCTATATAGTTAACTAACATTGTCAGATTATTTTTTATACAGATTGAACTATATAGTTAACTAACATTGTCAGATTCTTTTTATATAGATACAGCTATATAGTTAACTATCATTGTCATATTCTGTTTTTTATACAGATTCAGCTATATAGTTTACTAACATTGTCAGATTCTTTTTTTATACAGATTCAGCTATATAGTAAACTAACATTGTCCGATTCTTTTTTATACAGATTGAACTATATAGTTAACTAACATTGTCAGATTCTTTTTGTACAGATTCAGCTATATAGTTAACTAACATTGTCAGATTCTTTTCCATACAGATTCAGCTATATAGTTAACTAACATTGTCAGATTATTTTTTTTAAAGATTCAGCTATATAGTTAACTAACATTGTCACATTTCTTTTTATACAGATTCAGCTATATAGTTCACTAACATTGTCAGATTCTTTTTATACAGAATCAGCTATATAGTTAATTAACATTGTCATGTTCTTTTTATATAGATTCAGCTATATAGTTAACTAACATTGTCAGATTCTTTTTATATAGATTCAGCTATATAGTAAACTAACATTGTCATATTCTGTTTTACATAGATTCAGCTATATAGTTAACTAACATTGTCAGATTCTTTTTATACAGATTCAGCTATATAGTTAACTAACAATGTCAGATTCTTTTTATATAGATTCAGCTATATAGTAAACTAACATTGTCATATTCTGTTTTACATAGATTCAGGTATATAGTTAACTAACATTATCATATTGTTTTTTTTTTAAAAAGATTCACCATGGCAACACCCAATTTCTGTGATCCATGCACAGAAGAAGGAACAAATTCCCAAGCCATCAAATATTGTTCCGACTGTGAGGAAAGACTTTGCGGAGAATGCTCGGGATTTCATCTTCGTTTTAGAAAATTCAAGTCTCACCATGTTATTGATTTGTCGTCGATAGGATCAAGAATTCCAACATCTTCTAAGATAGACTGTGAAATACATCCAGACATCCAGATTGATTATTTTTGTAGTCAACATGATGGTGTTTGCTGTAGAGCGTGCCTCCCTGATCTCCATAGGTCTTGTAAAAATGTTTTACCTCTAGATGTTGCGTCGAAGGATGTCAAACATTCGTCTTTACTTTCTGATACGCTAAAGGAACTTCATCATATGACTGAAACACTAGACAAACTAGTATCGAACAGAGAAGACAACAGAAAAGTACTTAAAAAGAGCAAGACATCAATGATCCAACAAATTAGTGTCATGAAGTCCAAGTTATTAAAACACATAGATACACTTGAACAACAATTAATCACTAAACTTACTTACTTACTTACGAAAATAAAGAAAGAAAAAGATGAAATGTCACGTTTGGTGTCTTGTTTGAAAGATGAAAAACAAGAACTAGAATTCCATAAAAATCATTCGTCAAATAATCAGCTATTTGTGGTTTTACGTAAACAAATACCAAACACACAGAAGACGGACACCAAGATCCAAGAGATGACGTCTACTATTAAGGATATTGACATGGAGTTTGAAGAAAATATGAATTTCAAAATTGAAACAATTGGATCCATATCAGAGATTACCCGGCCGTGTCCTATTCAATACAAATCAATGAACATACAACAACCACAAGTGGAACAAGACAGGACAAAGACACTGACAGAATTCAGAAAAGATGGTCACGTAAACCTAAAACGTGACGAAACATACACTTTAGCAGACATGGCCGTCACTTCTGACAACAGATTACTTATTTGTAATTATCTTTCAACTTATCCAAAGGTATATATCTACAAGGATTACAAAACCTATGAAGACGAAATATCATTTACCTCTCCACCATGTGGTATCACTGTAGTACCATGTACAGATAAAGCTGTAGTTACTCTTCCAAACGAGAAATCCGTGCAATTTATCAACACCACCACCAATACAAAGGACAAGAAGGTAAAGATAGGAGATACGTGTTACAGTGTCACTGTTGTAAAGGATAAAATTTACCTTGGTGGACATAACAAAGTTATTATTTTAGATATAAATGGATCTCGTGTGAGAGAAGTACAAACTGATGGTGGGAATAATTATAGATTATTCTATAATGGGAAGAATGATCAGATGTTGTTAAGACAGGGTGGGAGGTTGTGCTGTATCAGTTTAGATGGCCAAGTTATATATAGATACAACATATCAGGGGATGACGGACTGGCTGTCGATCGAGAAGATCATATATACATCAGTGGATTATTATCCGACGACATACAGAGATTGTCACCAGATGGGACATTCCGTGATATAGTACTGAGTAGGCGTGATGGCATTGGCAGACCATATGGTATAGCATTTAACAATGACTTTACAAAACTATTGGTTATAAATAGGTGTTGTAAATCTGTATTAGTTTACAGTTGTGAATGATGGATTGTGGTGTTTTGTAAACAAACTCTTTTTTTTTATAAAGGGTGTGAATAATTTTTTTTTATATAAAATAGTAATATATAAGATTAATATGGATTGTTATTTATTTATTAGAAATACATGATAATAATTAATTGATTACTGTGTGTCGTTTGAGTCAATTATTTACAAAACGTAAGATTCATTTTAAGGAGTTAATAGTTTTACACTTTCAGAAGTCTGATAAAGAATATAATCAGGTGTTATGTACAAGAAATTAAATAGAAAGCAAAGTCTTTATTAATCTTCTATACACGGCATATCAAAGGTGATCTTTATTCACAATCCACATCCTAGAAAGAAAAAAAAACCAAACAAACAACCAAACAACATGTAAAAGTACTTTCCTTGACATTCTTTGTTCACTATTTACAGTTTTACGGGGTAAATCATCTGCACAATTGGTTAAAATGGCGATTTCATATTTATACACTTAAAATAGTTTGGTACACATCTCATCAAACAGAAACAACAAAAATATAGTTTACACATGTTTGTATTACCAAGTAAAATCCACAGTGGGAATTTGTAGTCCCTTCGTTCGTATTTAATCTGTCACATCACATGATTTAAACCGTTGATCGAGCTATTTTTTTTAATCATTTTGCGACCGTCGTTGTCGTCTGTAAATGTTGCACATTTCAATTCTATCCTCCTTCAATTCACTTGACCTTTTTGAACCAAACTTGGCACTAGATTCCCACTAAAGTTTCAATTATTTGGAGCTGATAATGCGTTATGATTTGATCAAATAAATTTTTGTCTATGAAACCACTTTCAGGATTGGATTGTGATATTGCAGGACTGTTCACAAGTTGTTCATGTAGTAATTAACAGATTTTTGTCGTCAGCTCATTTTTAGGACCATATGGCAAATGAATAAGATAAATTGAATCACCATCACTAGGACCCTATGTGAAAGTATATAAAAAGTTTCTTAGCAAACCTGAACCTAACAGTCATGTGAGCTCTTGTCACCACTTGGTGTTCGTCGTCTGTTGTCCGTCATCTCTAAGCCCATTGGAACCCTTGTAAGAAATTATTGCTAAATTTGTTTCTCTGAAAATTGTGTCCGACAGGTCTGTCAACCTTGAAATGCTTATTTACCAAACCAAAGGGGTAACAGAATCTGTAAATCTAAGGACAGACAATACCATGGCCAAAAAAGTACAAAAGGACAAACAATAATCCACAAAACACTACACAGAAAACTAAAGATCAAGCAACAAGAACCCTTCTAAAAACCGGGATTGAACCTAGGTGTTCCGGAAGGGTATGTAGTTCCTGCTCCACTAGTGGCACCCGTCGTGTTACTTTAGTTACAAACCTGATGATAGGTCATGAATGAGGAAAGGATATGGAAGTGTTTGCGATATATAAATAAGTAGAACATATCCGTGGTCATTTGTGACACCGATATTCCTTGCTAACATCAACCCTTTATCAAGGAAATCCTGATAGGAACCACAAGCTCTAGAATACCCGATCAACTGAGATATAATACTCAATATGCAGCTCGAATGTTGCTACATATAAACGGGAAAATTGAAATAATTTTTTTGTCGTAAAGCTGCATACTTAACCGGCCTTCACTGTCAATTTTGAGATGTACGTCAAGATATGAAGCATACATAGCTGTGTCTGTGGTATCCTTTATTTCAAGCTCAATGGGATAGATGCGATTAGCAATATCACCAAACTTAGAATTATTTAGTGAAAGGACATCATCTATATAGCGGAACGTGAAATTAAAGGATCGGGGTAGCATCCTTTCGTTTGCCTTGAGAAGCCTTTGTATGAAGTATGCCTCATACGAATAAAGGAGCAATTCGGCGAGAAATGTAGCACAATTTGTACCCATAGGTATGTCGACTGTCTGTTGAAAAACACGTCCACTATACATAATAAATATGTTGTCCATCAAACACTATACAATTATTGACTTTTGATGAGGTCTACTCATGACTATACGGACCTGATCAATGATTGATTGACCGAGGCCAACGGCCGAGGTGAATCAATCATTGACTAGGTCCGTATAGTTATGAGTAGACTGAAATTAAAAGTCAATAACTGCTTTATTAAATAATAAGGAATTTTTGAAACTTAATAATTGTTTTATCATTTTTCAATATTATTAT
>MJUT01015145.1:55529-80402 GCA_002080005.1 Gigantidas platifrons | reverse complement strand
ACTAGACTGAAGGCTTGCCAAATATTGCAGCAAATTACCATCTGGTTATCCCAATTTTATACTAATATGAACACCTACCCTATTTCTTTTGGTATTACGCCAACATGTATCAATATTTAAAGGATACATTGATTGATTGATTGATTGATTGGTGTTTAACGTCCAGCGAGCAATTTTTTATCATTATTGTGTTGTGTTTGTGTTTTGTTTTTCTTCGTCTTGTGTACCTTATATTGCCAGTTTCTCTGGATTGTCTATGTTTTGATTGTCCCTTCGTCTTGTGTACCTTATATTGCCAGTTTCTCTGGATTGTCTATGTTTTGATTGCCCCTTCGTCTTGTGTACCTTATATTGCCAGTTTCTCTGGATTGTCTATGTTTTGATTGCCCCTTCGTCTTGTGTACCTTATATTGCCAGTTTCTCTGGATTGTCTATGTTTTGATTGTCCCTTAGATGTTAAAGGATACAAATATTATTTAAATTAATAATGTAACATTAATAAAATTATCAAAAAAGACATTTAACAGGCCTAATTTAATATACACATTTCTCGCCAACCATTTATAAATAATTAAACTTTAAGTTACTTTCTAACTTTAAAGCTTTTAAAAGTCCATAAAACTAGTTGAATCCCGCCACTTCTTATTGAATTGCCTGTACCAAGCCAGGAAAGAGAGCGGTCATGTATTTGTGTTAGGAGTATCGATTTTGAATCTACTATTTTCTCATTGGATTTTGGAACTGTTCTGACAGTCTGGTAGTGTTTTCCTTCTAGACAAAGAGCTATGCACCTACCCGCCGGGTGCCCCCTAAAATTGGAAAAAATATGATTTTTTGGCGTAAAATCGTGATTTTTCACACGAAATACCCCAAAATTTTTCGCGATTCTTTTAAGTGCACCCCCTAACTTGACATCCTGGATCCGCCCCTGAGTTGTGCATAGATACTCAAAAAGGGGCCGTTGTGGTCGTGATCGTATGTTGGTCGTATATACAACTACTTATGCAGTCAGTGTCTATCACCACTAAAGTTGTGAGTTCGAACCCCCGCTTATGGTTTGCTCCACCCACCAATAAAACTGACCACCACAATATTACTGACCACCACAATATTACTGACCACCACAATATTACTGAACTATTGTTGAAAGTGGAGATAAACATGATAACCTTAACTCTAAAACGTCTTATTAGTATTGTAGGAAAGATAATGGAGAGATGCGTTTATAAATACATTCACAATTACTTACTAGCAAATTGCATCATTACTCCACACCAATCTGGCTTTACTATGGGTGATTCAGCTATTAATCAGCTGTTATTTATAACAATGAATTTGAGAAGGCTTTAGATGAAGGAAAAGAAATAAGAGTGGTATTTTGCGATATTAGCAAAGCTTTCGACAGAGTTTGGCATATCGGATTACTAAAAATAATAGAATCGATAGGAATATCGTGGATAAAAAATTACTTATCAAATAGAAAACAGAGAGTTGTATTAAATCATTCCAATTCCCAATGGCGTGATATTAAAGCTTGGGTCCCCCCAGGGTTCAATACTGAGTCCTCTCTTATTTATAATTCTTATAAAAGAACATTTGAATTTATATTAGACCGAAAAACTATATTTTACATTTGTCAGATCCCTATTAGAATACGCTGATGTAATATGGGACAACATGAGTATGTCACTTAATATAGAAAAAGTGAAAATGTTCAGCTAGAAGCTTCCAGAATAGTTACTGGAGACACTAGATTCGTTTCACGTAATAACCTTTACATGGAAACAGGCTGGGAAAAACTTGAAGATCGAAGAGAAAAACATAAACTTGTTGAATTTTACAAAATGCCAAAAATTTGACGTCACACTACATAAGCTGCTTAGTACCGCAAGCATTTGAAAATATACACGATTATAACACACGCAATGCTTCTGCTCTTCTCGTCGTCCATACACGAACCTCACTGTATTACAATTCCTTCATTCCATCTTCCGTTCGACTGTGGAACTTACAACCAGATAATATTAGACTAAGTCCATCTATTCAAGCAATGAAGTATTCTCTGAAATCAAACATTTCTTCAAAACCATATTATCATTATACTGGTAGTCGCCTTGGGCAAATTCTCCATTCCAAATTACGAATGCAGTGTTCCTATTTAAACCAACATTCATACCGTAAGAACATTGTCGACTCGTCTAACTGTATTTGTGGTTCAAACAGAATCTACAATCCATTACTTATTTCACTGTTTGAGATACACTGCGCAAAGGCAAATGTACATAAATTCTATTAATGTACCCTTAAACCTGACAACAGAAATACTTCTTTTTGGATCACCTAAACTTGCACCCATTCAAAGCGTCGAATTATTTTTAGCAGTTCAAAAATGTGTTATCTGTAGTAAGCGATTCACACCTTAAGGTCGTTTGTCGTTTTCTTTTTTTTCTTCTTTCATTTTTTTTTTCTTGTGCACTTCTCTTTCACCACTTAGTTCTTCTATCTACATATGTATTTGAAAATTTTCACATTTATATCTATTCAGAATGATATTGTTTTTATACTATAAATTTTGATATTGTATAAACTTCGAGACCAGTTTGATTATTGTAAAGATATATACCAGGGAAGCGATTTCTAAACTTGTTTTCGAATCCCTTTAATTATTTGTATTATATCATATTGAAATTATCTTATTGTACCAAATTTATTAATTAATAAAATATGTTTAAACTAACCCCAAATTGGGATAATAATTTTTACAGAATACAAGCGATCTCCTGAAAAAATGGTCCACGGAATCCAAATGTTTATGATTACAAGTATTCGTCGTTTCTTAAACATTCCTTAACTGCGATCAATTCCTGGCATCGTTATTCAAACACGAAAATGGTTCATGATGGCTATGTACAATTCAGGACATTATACATAACAGCGTCTCTAGATATGAAATAATGCATAACAACGAATAAGCGTTAGAGAAAACCGAAGGAGGTAATCATGAAAGGACAATCCAGAGAAACAGGCAACATTGAGCACAAGACACAAAGCAAAGACAAACAGAGAAATAAAAACACAACATGGAAATCTAAAGAGAAGGCATCACGCAGCACACCCGGAAACATGGGATGAACCAAAAAAAAATTCATTTTTGTTGCTTTCCAGTCTTTTGACTATGTGTGTTTCTAATGAAGGTTATTAAAAAAACAGCATCCTGTGCTCTAAATTGACTATTAACTTTTTATTCATGTTTTATATCAATATGAACTTCATGGATCTTCTTGATATTTACGATTTTGATGGAGAATTTGTTAATCTTTAATAGTACATAGTTGTAAAATCAGTTTAGTCTATTTGTCTTGGCCCCCTAACTTTTTCCTTATTCGATATTTATGAATTTCTATGTTTGTTTGTTTCTTTTTAAATCGTGTGTGTAGAGAAATCAAACATAACAATGTAGATATAAGTCTAGGAATATTTTTTCAACAATACAAGTGCTACTAATTCAGCAAATACATTCGCATAATACTCCTCCCTCTTGTGTGTAAACACCTCTTGGTTTAAATGGTAAAGGGTGATAACATGGAAAGTCTGACCATCGTCCACAGTTGGTGTCATGCTTGGAGAGTGCCACGCGCCTTACACGTTTATGGTATCCATTTGAACCCAATTAACTGCGATAAGTAAACTTTGTTGGATTATTTATTAGTTTATTATTATTTTATTTGATCAATGATGCAAATTGGATCGGATACAAGCTTTTGATTTTTTTTTGGTTTGTGGTGTTTAATGCTGCTTTCAACAATATTTCAGTTATATCGTGGGGCTCAGTTTTATTGGTGGAGGAAACCGGAGTACCTGGTGAAAACCACCGTCGCAAGTCACTGACAAACTTTATCACATAATGTTTGTTGTATCGAGTACACCTTGGCATGAACCACGAGGTTTTGTTTCCAACTCAAGAGGTCTTCTCTTATATACCACAATTTTAGCTACATTATGTTGAGAATGCACAAGAAAACAAGAAAAATACAATTTTAGCATATAACAGACAAAGCTGAAAAGAATAAAAAAAATAAATAAAAATGAGGAAAACATGTGTGTAATTGGATGCTGGATGGGGTTTGGTTAATTGGAAATCGTATAGTCCTTTTCATGAATTGATTGATTTATTGATTGATTGATTGATTGATTGATTGATTGATTGATTGATTGATTGATTGATTGATTGATTAATTGATGCTTAACGTCCAGCGAGCTAACACTGAATAAAAAATAATTCAATTATCTGTGTAACTTAGAAGTGCCACTTTATTTAAAAGCAGAGTATTTTTCATAAATGTGTGGGCATTTTTTGTTAGCTGATAAAAGTACTAGTCTCGTTAATTTCTGATTGGTTCTTTAAGCATAGGGAAAATATGTTTTTTTTGTAATATAAAAGTTTTAAAAATGATTATAAAGTACTATAAAGAATGTAATAATTTAAATCATTGGTGGTTTCTAATTTCATTGGTTGATATTTAAATGATAGGAGGCGTAGAGGTACAATACAATGTTTTAAAGTTTCTGATCATATGCATTCTTACTCAGTAAGTTATTAACTTGCGTTCAGACAAAAAGTATGCTTCGACTCATCATTGTTGTCACCATCGGCTGTGTGCTTGTCTCCGCTTTGAAGACAGGGTTAACACGCAGAGAGAAAAGGGCTCTTAAGAAACAACACAATATGTACAGAAGTCAAGATGCTTCCCAAGCAGATTCGAAAGCAGCCTCTAATTTGATGAAACTGGTAAGATACGTATTGATAATATTAATGCCTTTGCTATACATATTTTGATTTGGTTTATGGTGTTTAATACCACTTTCAACAATTTGTCAGCTATATCGTGGCTGTCAGTTTTATTGGTTGAGGAAACCGGAGTATCCGGAAAAAACCACCGACCTGTCGTAAGTAATGACAAATTTTATCACATAATGTTGTATCGTCTAAGTGGGATTCGAACTTAATTTCAACGTTAATTGTGATCGGTACTGATTGCATAGGTAGTTGTATATCCAACTACAATACAATCACGGTCACGACGGTCCCTACAAAGAAGGGAGAGAGCAAGTATATTTTGATTAAAACATCTTTTTCTTCTTTTCATTTTTAGTCTGAAAAACGTAGATACGTTTAGCCAAATCAAAGGGCGTATTTTAAAATATTTTATATGAATATTTTGTATGTTAATTATGTGTGTAACAACTCTATAATAATCGATTAAAATCTTTTTCAGCGTTGGAATAGGAATTTAGCTAAACGTGCACAAACTACAGCAAACAAATGCATCTTTGGACATAGCAACTCGGCACGATCTGGAATTGGTGAAAATATATTCTTTACCACAGGTAAGTTTCAAATTTGATTCTGAGTGATTTTTACGAAGGTATAATATCGTTGATTTTGGTTGTTTTTTTTTTAAGTTTGTTTTGTGTTGAAAGTTAATATATACCTTCAAAACATGAGTATACAACGTCGTATGGCGAGGTTCGACCCCAAAACCGTGTATTTTCGTTGTGTTTTTTTTACGTGCAGCTTCATTAATTATGCATGTCCTAATTTCCGAACTACATGTGCAATGGCACTTCATCATGAGTTTCAACTCTCAACGCTTCCTTCAATTCCATCCAACGGTCATGCTGGTGGCCTTTGTTAATTCTGTTAATTAGTGTTAATTTATGTTTTTAATGTACTCCTTGTAAAAAAATATCTGGACAAAAAAAAAAAAAAAAAATCACCAAAAATCAACGACATTACATCTTTAAATACTGCTTAAAGAATATTTGTGGTGCCATTTACTAAAGTTGATTTATTCCACTCGAAATGTCTTTTAACATTGATAAAAATAACATATTCTTGTACATTACGTGGAATGACGTTAATAATTGTATTTGTTATTTTGTGGTGTGATTTCTGTCAAATTGTTGACATTATATGTAATATTTTTCACACGTTTGGTTCTAGTTGACTATGTCGCATCGAGGAAAATCCTTTTTTTGTTATTTTATGCATTTTACATATTATATTTAAATGTTTAGCAATTTTCGTTTTTATTGTATAAATTGACATTTATCTTTTATTTTTCATTTCATTGATCCGAAATTCATGACTTATCGCGTTTTAACTAGAATAACACGACGGGTGTAAATAGTGGAGCAGGAACTGTTTACCCTTCCAGAGCACCCAAGTTCACCTCCGTTTTTTAGTGGGGTTCGTGTTACTAGATCCGTAGTTTTCTGTGTAGTGTTTGATATATCATTATTTGTCCTATTGTCCCCCCTTTTTTTTTGGCCGTTGCAATGTATGTCCTTCTTTGATTTACGATTTCTGATGACCTGTTTGGCATCTTCAAACTCTTCTTCGTATCTCATTATTTTTTTTTATTTTTTTTTGTCTTAATAAATTTATCCCTTAAAATATTATTTCATAATACAACTGTTTGTGTTCGACAAAAATAAAATATATGCAATTTGCAGATTGCTCTGATATGCCGCAATAATTTGTGTAGAACTTTGTCGAACGCTTAAGCAAAACCCATGATGATTGGGTCAGTTTGTATATGTTTATCATTGCACGATGAGTTGGTATACTAGCAGTGGCGTAGCTGCATATACGCTGTCACGCCATGGCGTACACATTGGCAAGTTAAAAAAATGGGAAATAATTTTTTTTTTAAATGATCTTATTTTCGCTATTTTTAACAGTCTAATTCGGTTGTTTCGAATCATGTCAATTCCGACCACGTTCCGTCTTTTTCGTGTCTTGACGTCTGAACAAATAGGCAGGCGACTTCCGGTGTTTACGCTATTACTGTGACAACGTCAGCATATCATAGTCGTAGATGCGGTAGATTATAAGTAATTGTAATATGGAGACGCCAAGGAAACCGCTGAATAAATACTGGTGTTCGGTACCCCACTATCTGTCTTATATAAGAAATATATACATAAAGGCAGATCGTTTTCCTTTCATGATGCTGACAGCCGCAAATAAAGAAAGAAAACAAATTTAATTTCAAAGAATTATTTGTCTCTGCGTTGAAGTCTTTGATAAAAATAAAATAATTTAATTGATATCTGTCTTTTACAGAAAATGTTAAGATATTTTTAACTTGAGAATCGAACGTTAAAACGGCACATATCGATTGGAGTTTTTGTTGTGTACATTGACACCGGAAACTCGGGTCCTTTAGTTCCATCGAAATCACGTGATCTGGCAGACGAAAATAACAAAATTTTGACGGAATGGAAATGATTCGAAACAACCGAATTAAATCAGTACACAATTCGGTTGTTTCGAATCATTTCCATTCCGTCAAAATTTTGTTATTTTCGTCTGCCAGATCACGTGATTTCGATGGAACTGACAAATATCTCAGTCTACAGGTAAAATATTTTACAGGTAAAAATCAATGAACTTCAATAGTGCGTGTAGGAGATGGTGACAGGCTCTACGGAGAACAATGGAATCTTTCGGGTGACCGTCGAGTGTCTATTGTCCTCAGGGATTTAAATCCACGGCTGCAGGCTGCTCTCTTTTATAGACTTATTCCCTCCGTATTTCATCAAACTTTGTCAAAATATACACCCAAAAACTCCTTTAAAATGCGATTGTACTATATGAGCAGCGCCAAATACGGTTACTTTCTGGTCTGCAAACTTCCAACTTAAATTAGCACCCTTGATTCTCTACATAACTCTTGTTTACACTTCTACTTTAAAATCTACAGTTTAAAAGATATTTCAAATTTTCGTTATTCTAATCAAAAAATTATTACTTTAGTAAAGGATCTATGCAAACACGCTAACGTCCGCATTTCCTATTACAAAATTAACGATTTCATATAAAGTGTTCATAATTCATTTCCGATTTAAAACGTCTTTACAAAACGTCATGTCAAATCGTGAAAAGCCTGGATGGCAAACAATTGGCCATTTCTTCACTAAATCCGTACCAAGTACGCATCTACCAGATATCCCTGATACTAGTAAACAACGTACTGTAGATGAAGATGCTTCGAGTGAAGAATCTTCTAATGTAGCACTTCCGCAAGACATTGAAACTGAAAGCTCAGTGGCCAGTTGCAGTGACAGCTTACCCCAATACCTAGAAGGGGCATGTGTAGTTCAATGAGTTCGGTAGTTGGATTACCTAACAACTCATACAAGCCTATCACCATTACGGCGTGGTAAACAGACTACCAGAGTCAATCACCCCTCGGAAGAAAGGCCTAAACAGTATTGCCGAATTTCTTTGTACTATCTAATTTTGGACTATTTGATTACAGAACTTGAATCATGTCTCCTTAAATCGGAAAACCGCTTCCATGCACAGTATCTACTGCCCTGTGCTGTAGACAAAATAACTGATGATCATGTCGCCACAATATACGAGGCATACCAGGCATTAGAGGATTTCAGGAGAGATGTTGCCAGATGGCGAACCCACTGGGTCATTACAAAACATAATGATTTGCCAACAACACTTTGTACCACACTTGATTTTGTAAATCCAGTTCTCTATCCTTCTATTATGTGTTTTGTTAACCATGTCAGTAGCAAGTGCTATTTCTGAAAGGTCACTTAGCACACCGAGACGTTTTAAAACTTATGCTAGATCTACTATGAAGAATGACAGGCTATCTCCCCGTGTATTGATGCATATTCACCAATATTTTGAAGGGGACTTGTATAAAGCAATGGAGGTGCTCGTATCTGTTAAGACATGAAGGGTAGATTGTGAACAATTTTAGGAAATTCTTCAAAGTCATGAAAATTGTACTTGATTCTATGTTATATGAAACCCTGAAATGGCCCCAGATCGCACTATTTTGCATCTCGTCGAAAAACAATTTCCAGACCCTCCTCTCAATGTTGATGGCGTGCACACTATTAACCCTCAATTACGCCCCTGACTAGAGATCTGATCTGTTATGTACAAGTTCTATTTGTTCTGAATCCATGATGATTAGGTCTGTTTGTATATGTTTATCATTGCACGATGCGTTGGTATACTAGAGAGCTGATCTGTTATGTACAAGTTCTATTTGTTCTGAATCCATGATTGATTAGGTCTGTTTGTATATGTTTATCATTGCACGATGAGTTGGTATACTAGAGATCTGATCTGTGATTTCCAGGTTCTATTTGTTCTGAATCCATGATTGATTAGGTCTGTTTGTATATGTTTATCATTGCACGATGAGTTGGTATACTAGAGATCTGATCTGTTATGCACACGTTATATTTGTTCTGAATCCATGATTGATTAGGTCTGTTTGTATATGTTTATCATTGCACGATGAGTTGGTATACTAGATGATCTGTTATGTACAAGTTGTCTGTTTGTATATGTTTATCATTGCACGATGAGTTGGTATACTAGATGATCTGTTATGTACAAGTTCTATTTGTTCTGAATCCATGATTGATTAGGTCTGTTTGTATATGTTTATCATTGTACGATGAGTTGGTATACTAGAGATCTGTGATTCAAGGAATCTATTTGTTCTGAATCCATGTTGTAACTCGTCAACATGTTATGTTCTTAGGTTCAAGATGTTTCATTGTGTCACTTGAAAGTATGTGTTGTAATACTTTGCAGAGAATACAGGTTAATGAAATGATGGCGCTTGTCCCTTTTAAAAGATGGTTGTAATATTTTCTTGCTTTAATCTATCTGGATTGCGATTATTGGACTGTTCCCTTTAGCTGCAAGAAAAGTTTGAAGTTGTTCCGGTTGTCCCATTCTTGTTTCATTTTTGTGTAATATTGTTTTAGACAATGTACATCATGTTCTCGTCCTGAATATGCATGTAATATTTGCAGCTGGTCCCTAAGGAAGACACAACCAATTTATCGAAAATCTCATCTCAATAGCTCGCTCAGGTGAGGTATACTTGATACAATATTATGTGATAAAGTTTGTCAGTGACTTGCGGCAGGTCGGTGGTTTTCTTCATGTACATGGGTTTCCTCCACTAATAAAAGTGACCGCCCCGATATAACTGGAATATTGTTGAAAGTGGCGTTAAACACCAAAGCCACCCACCCACCATCTCAATAGCGTGCTCTGAGTTTGGATTATTTCAATCGCTTCATACTGATGATGTTGTTTTGCAGGTGATGTGACAAAGAAAGGAGTAGGCCAAGCTGTAGATTCTTGGTACAAAGAAAAACAGAACTATCATATCTCAACTAATACATGCGATGATGGGAAAGTGTGCGGTCATTACATACAGGTAGCTTTATGTTACTAATTACAACAATAAAATTATGTTAACGCACATAACTTAAGACCTGTTTTTGCTTAATGCACACTACTGTATTTGTTTGTTTTATTTTTCAAATACAATTCTAATTTCTGATAATAAAAAAACCTGTAGATTTAGAGACAATATACATGACCACTTACTTTCCTGGCTCGGAAATGATTTTGATTGATTGATTTTTTTTGTGTTTTAACGCCACTTTCAACAATATTTCAGCTATAGCATGGCGACCAGTTTTAGTGATGGAGGAAGCCGGAGTACCCGGAGAGAACCACCGACCATGGGCAAGCAACTGGTAAACTTTATCACTTGCGGCTGCGAGTCGAGTGCACTTTGTTGTAATTTACAAAGCCGGGCGCGAACCCACACCATATTGGTGATAGGCTTGTACGAGTTGTTAGATCCAACAATCTAACTCATTGAGCCACCCGGACCTTTGCTTGGAATAGAAACTCCAATAAAAAATGGAAAAGTAAGACTAGTTATATGCACCCAAGCCTCTCTTGTAATTGATATGATGCTCCTGTTATGCAAGTGTTTTCCACATAAGAGTAAAATGCCAACTTTCACATATAACTTAGTGAGCAAGAATGGTGGTGTAAAGAGAACAGAGTTATAATCTGGAACTTTATACATAATGTATTTAATCTTCGTCACACAGAACTTGTCATATTAGTTCTATAAAATACAAGGGTGGCGGTGTAAAGAGAATACTGAGGAAAGTGGACTTTATAACTGTATGATTTTACAAATTTAATTTGTCTGTATAAGACTGTCTTGTTATTCTTTTAATTTGTACTTAATTAATGATTGTCCTTTGTCTGCTTTGTATATATGTTTTTGTATAATTGTATGCCATCAACCCCTTGGGGTAAAATTGTGCATTTCAAATAAATCATATAATCTTGAACTTTATGCATAATATATTTAATCTTCGTCACACATAATTTGTCATATTAGAATTTACAAAGCCGGGCGCGAACCCACGCCGTTATGGTGATAGGCTTGTATGTAATGAGTTGTTAGGTAATCCAACTACCCAACTCATTGAGCCACCCGGGCCCTCTTTTTTTTAGAACCAAAAAAGGTGCATTCGACTCGCAGCCGCAAGTGATAAAGCTTACCAGTTGCTTGCCCATGGTCGGTGGTTCTCTCCTGGTACTTCGGCTTCTTCCACCACTAAAACTGGTCGCCATGATATAGCTGAAATATTGCTGAAAGTGGCGTTAAACACCAAAAATGAAAAAATAAAATCTATAAAAGAGAGTCGATAGTCTTAGCCGTCATTTAATTATTAGATAGTACACATGGATATCGTAAAACATTAGGTAAACAACAGTCAACTTTAAACCAAGTTATAATTGTTAGTACCGTCATCTATGCCCAAATGAAAAAAAATATTTTTCAACAAGGTCAGGAGTAGCTATCTCCAGAAAAAAAAACATTTTGGAAAGATAAGATGGGACGATTAAAAAAAAATATCCTTGACATCTAGTTTATTATTCACATGGGTAAAAATATGAATTCGAACTGAAAGATCAATCGTATCAATATGTGAGTTGTGAAATATAGACTCCATACACAGGGCTAGTTGGTATGTTAGTATCAAAGTGTGGAAAATTTATAATGGCAAAAATTGAAGTCGTCCCTTTCCTCATGGAATATAGGGTTGACAATTTGTGTCAAATTTGAGATAAATGTCAAGAAATGAGGCAGAGGAAGCTGTTTCTGTTGGGTTTTTGATCTCACCTTCTTCGTGGTAAATATTAACGGGATCCAAATTTGGATTATCAATTGACAGAACATTATCAGTATATTTTATACCTGAATGTAAGATTAAATGTGTTCTTTCTGTATTGAACTTTCATGACTGTATACAAAGAGCAACGATTCAGCAGTGGATGCCCCCGATTCCTTCTGCAGGGTGTTTTTATTGAGACACCATCTCTAGCTAGCTGGCCGTTGGGGCACATAGAGCTCATCCGCCCTTTTGATAGGTTTTGTTTTTAGTAATACTGAGTGGCTAGCACCCTCCTAACCAGACGAGCATAGTGAGGAAGCCGGTTTAGTCGCTGACCTCCCGACCATGGAACAGGTGGTACTGGTCTACATGGTACCAGTATATGGCTGAATTGTCTATTAAGGTGTTACCTTCTCGAAGATCGTCAAGGAGCGGGACACAGTTTATTCAAACAAGACATAATTGTTAAGATCGATTATTACAATGGCAAGATGCAAATAAATAAACTGAAGACAATGTCAAAATATACACTGATAATTAAATATTGATTATCATATCTTCTATTGATGGTTTATGGTGTTTAACGACACTTTCAAACAATACTTCAGTTATATCGTGGCGGTTCTTTTATCGAAGGAGGTCCCACGAGGGCAATAACAAAAGTACTAAATACAGCTTAATCTTAGCTTTAATACTCGTCTCACATGCCGGGTATTTCGATAACTACAGGGGTTAGGGTTATGATGTTTAACGCCACTTTAAGCAATATGTCAGATATATCGTGTCGGTCAGTTTTATTGGTGGAGGAAAACCATGGATCTGTCGCAAGTCACTGACAAACTTTATCTTATAATGTTGTATCGAGTACACCTCGCTATGAACGGGGTTCGAACTCATAACTTTAGTGGTGATAGGCGCTGTTTGCACAGATAGTTGTAAATCCAACTACAATACGACCTCTACCACAATGCCCCCCTCTATGACTATAACACTCTACTACTGTGTCATTATTTAGTGCATAGCCAAATGTTTTGTGTCTAAAAATAGTTTTATTTTAAATGAGCAAATTTGAAAGGATGATATGATCATATGGTTTAAGGTAAAGCCAATTATAATGTTCAAGCTAAAGTAAAACCAATGTTATATTTTTAGATTTTGTGGGCTCCTACCTCTAAAGTAGGATGTGGACTTAGGCAGTGCGCGGAGGTAGATGTATTCGGGAGGAAATGGAAGGATGCCACTCTTGTAGTCTGTAATTACGACAAAATGTAAGTTTGATAAAACTGCTATTAAAGAACTATATTTATATATACATACTTTTGAATTAAGCAATACATTGCAAAGTCACAAGCAGGAAATAAGATTGTATATTATTATTTAACATGAGTGTGGTATAGTTCAGTTTGATGAAGACGTTGTTGCTGTGTTTGTGTGGCGAGATAGAATATAGTTCTCGATCTTTAGTTTTATGTGTACGTTTTGTAGATCGTTGTTTGTCCTTTTGTACTTTTTTTTTCGGCCATTGTGTTGTCTGTCCTTCTTCGATATACGTATTCTGATTACCCATTTGGTTTCTTCAAACTCTTGTCCTTTGTCAAGGCATCATCAATATGACCGGTGTATTGCGGTTCAACACGCCCCTCTACTACGGATCTAGTCAGAAAGTTCATAGAATTAACTGCCTTGTATATTTCGTATTTACTTCCCGGTTATATAAAGTTGATGCATTTAGTCATCAATGTTATTGTTGGCGAATCTACATCTGACATATATTTCACATTTTGAAAGAATGAGTGAGGTATAGTTTCTTAACGCAGAGAGAGAGAGAGAGAGAGAGAGAGAGAATTTTTTCAGTCACACTATGGCGAAAACGAATTATATTTCTAAGGGATGATGATGATGATGACCGTTTTGTAATAGTTGCGGAACTTTTTTCAATTAACTAGAAATTAATATATATTTTAGTTGTATTTAGTGAATGATTCGATATGCTATCTGTATTACCAATTATTTACAATGGTATTAACATGTACAGGGAGAATTAAAAAAAAAAATTCTTCGTTTTCATTCCAATTTTCAATTTTGACCCTATATTATGGATCGTTCATTCCCCTATGATCGAATGAATATTGATCAACGTAATAAACACCATTGATTTTGTAGAAAGATATTAATATTGAAATGGTAATTTTCCTGTGTCATTATGGCAAAATGAAATATACCTTGAAAGCTTCAATAACATTTTTTTTCAGAGTGATGCGAGGACAAAAACCATTCATACTTGGTCCATCTTGTTATAAATGTCCAGCGAAATATCAAAGGTGTTCCAAAGACACTGGAAACTTATGTTGTAAGTATTTACATATACAGTAGAACTTCGATAGCTCGAACTTGAAGGGACTGTCAAAATGCTTTCGAGTTATCGGCAGTTTGAGCGAGCGAAGTTCCGTAATTTCCGAGAAAATTTAGGTTCGGTCCGGTAAAGATTTATTATAGTGTAAACAATATTTTATTAAATAAATTGGGGGCCCTGGTGGCTCAATGAGTTAGGTCGTTGGATCTAACAGCTCTTACAAGCCTATCACCAATACGGCGTGGGTTCGCGCCCGGCTTTGTAAATTACAAAAAGGGTGCACTCGACTCGCAGCCGCAAGTGATAAAGTTTACCAGTTGCTTGCCCATGGTAGGTGGTTCTCTCCGGGTACTCCGGCTTCCTCCACCACTAAAACTGGTCGCCATGATATAGCTGAAATATTGTTGAAAGTGGCGTTAAAACACAAAAAATTAAATCAAAATCAAATTAAATAAATTGCATTAGTTATAACAATAGTACATACATAGGGATCAGAAAACAAGTGACGCAGCACTTATATAAATTCTTCTCCCAGAAAAAGATTCATTGTTATGATATGATAATATAAACTGTTTCCGGACAGTGGTCTTGTATAACCACTTTCAGCAAAGACTAGGCTTTGTGGTAGAGAAGATGAATCTACCAACGAATACCAACGAATGTAGATTAGTAGCTGATAAATATTGTGACTGAAGATGTAAGTCCAACCAATCTCAATCCCTATCAGGCACACGTCTTTCAGCGTTAAAATAACGTGTTGAAAACGACGTCGGACGTTATACTTATATCAACATGATATGGAGTAGGCATTACCTAGATGCGGGCACAGCATTTCTGTCTGGCCAGTGTGTATATATTTGAGTGAAAGTTGAATATCACAAAATATAAAGTTTTTTTTTATTGTAGACATAAAAAAAAATTCCGGAAAAAATACTTAAGACAACCATCTATCGACTTTGATTTTTGTAATATATTACACGCCAACTTTTATCAACTTCCGGACGAAAGGATTTCAATCTCATCATTAGGCAGACCCAACTGTGTTGCATGCTCATGTTGCTGTGCTCGCTATAAATGACGTCATGCGTCTGCTGGGACTGTCAGCTGTGCCTCAATATCTACCTCATTGCTGAACATATTATTGCTATTTTAGACCATCACTCAACTTAAGGCATATTGTCTAATTGTCGAAGATTTTGCTTAAAAAAATGGAATTGTTTTTTTTGTCCCTAAGCGAATAATAAAAGTAATTAATTTCTCGGAAGTTCCAACAAAATCAATTTCAACTTTATAATGGCGAGAACAAGTTGTTATTGTGGTGAGATGACGATGTTGTCTGCTGTTATCTAGACCAAGATATCGAGTTGGATTTTTATAGTGCTAGCTCATTGACACAACAGTCCACGTGAATATATGTCACTCCATTCGGATACAATATCATGACTCCAAGCTATCTTTGCTATTCCCTTTTATTGTTTTGTGATGAGCCGGAACCTTTGAACCGTAATGAAAGCAGGAGGTTTGGCGCCTTAAAATCTGATTCAACCCACCATTTCTTTGGAAATGTTTGTACCAAGTCGGGGTCATTACAGTTTTCACAGTTTTCCGGTTGTTGACTGATTTTGTCTGTTTATATACTTATGAGTTTTGACTTTCCCTTTGGAAGATTGTTCGGAGTTAGGTAATTTTGTTATTACCCTTATTTAATGCCAGCAAATGCAGATTTTACAGACATTGGCTTGATCCGACTGGTACATATATCCGCGATTTCCTCATTCCAGGCGGCGAGCTCACTGAAAGTGTTATCACTGGTGCGGTTTCTGTTGTACAATACAATACACTATTACACACTATTTACCACAACATAACCTTTGAATACATTTCTTTCTTTAATTGTTAAGCTTTTAAGCAAATATCGCTATGTGAGCAATTTTCAAATATACCATTCTATGTGATTCTATTTGATGAGATGGTGATAATGTATGTTTAGTATGATGTCTGTTTAGTACAGGCAAATATGCGGAACTGGATACTTACAGTACTAACTCACTGCAATAACAGTTCGCAAGTTGAAATATCACTTCCAAACCAATCAGTATTTTCTTTTAACCCTAAATTAAACAGGCTGAACGAAGAAACACCAAATACCATTCCACACAAACGTGTCCGTTTAGAAACTTTACTCATATGAAATATTCGTAATGATTTATTGAGATATGACAACATTTGATATGTAAAGGGCGAGATACAATATAATGATAAAAAAAATATAATGAAACTGAAATAAAAGCAAAGAGATCTTTAGTGTGCATGGTGCCTTTCTGTAATAATCTTTATCAGGTACGCTAAAAATCTAAGGTTGGGAAGCCAAATAATTTTAATTTTTGCAAGCAATAAAACCAAAGGGCATTCATATGATAGCTAAAATAGACTAAAGCTACCTATGTCTGAGACAGGAGAACCTATGAAAATTATATGTTTAATATCAATATTTCTATGCCTTTGTTTTTAGATCCTGAAGATATTATATATTCACTCATGGAACGCGACAATAGCGACGAATTTGGAAGTGAGGAGGAATCTGAGGAAGACCTTCGAAGATCGCTAATGACAGAAGACGATGAGGAATTTGAGGAAGATCTTCGAAGATTGCTAATGGCGGAAGACGACGACGAAGAAGAAGAAGAAGAAGAAGAAGTAGAAATGTCGCTATAAATCGTAGACGTTTTCAGTTTGTCAAAGAACGAACATGAAATAATGCCTTACGACAAACTTTAATAAAATGCATGACAAATTTATTTGTTATTTTTGTCTCGGGGATTTTTCGTGTTTGATATCCTTATGTAGTTCTTACACCATACAACTTCCACATGACCCCCAGGTCGGCCTTAATAATAGAAACGCATTGACTCTTCTCCGATCACGAACATTCCAGTAGAGATGGTCACGTGATAAGTTCAATAGATCCTACACAAAACGTAATAATAGCTGTTGATAGTGGATGGATCTCTTGGCTGTTCGCTTGATGTTTACAGGTAATACATGTTATACGTGGATGCCATATTTCATGCACCAAGTAGACAAGATGACGAGGCAAAGGAATGTCTACTGGCGCTCTGTCCGCTATAAACTCGATTTCTCATACGTCTTAACGTTTACAATTGTGCGGGATCAGAGTTTTGTAGGATGTTTTTAACAGCAATACTGCTGGGCCAACCAAAATTGATGAAATGCACCTACTATTGACCGTTCTGTGACGTGCTACATGCTTTCTCGTGGTTGTGTAGAAAGAAGAGTTTGAAAATTCCAAATCAGAATCCGTAAATCGAAGAAGCACAGACAACACAATGGCCAAAATAAAAAGGACAAACAACGATCTACAAAACATATAAATAACACTTAGATCGAGTAACACGAACCCCACTAAAACCGGGGATGCTCCGGAATGGTAGTCTGTGTTCATGAAAGAAGGCGACAAATCTGAGAGTTGCTTTCTTTGCTGTCACGTGTGTTATGGGATACACATTTTTATTTTAAAAAATGTTTCCATTCATATATTTAGGTTGTATATTCGTCACTCTAATTGAATATTACTTCGAACGTTGGACGCCTTTGTTGGTTCTATTTAATTTTTGGTATTTACTGTCATCTCCACCCATTGTGTATTTAGGTTAAACTGTAGATAAATTAAAACAGTTTGTCAGTTTGTCACTTTGTCCGACATAGATGCATGTGATAAGATAAAATATTTGTCATAAAACATAGCTAAATACAAGATAGATATATATTAAGAGACGTTTGAAATGCACCACTAAAATATATGGATGGGGACATTTTTAAATAATGCATTAGCATATTACCAAATTATGGTCATGTCAATGAACCTACGACCAGTTTGAAAAAAAAAGAAATTTTAACAAATCATTCAATCATTTGTATGCCATTGCAAATGTGATAGAACATAAACTATGAATTGAAGATTAAATATCTGATGTGCAGCCTTTTTTCTTGCATACAGAATACACAACCGTCGGAAATGTTGTAAGTCATTGCACTCGTCAGTCAATGCTAGGCATATATCATCCACACTGGTTGGCTAAGAGATACTGTTGTTTACCCTTCGCCACAAGACAAGTATGAAGATACCAAAGGAGTAATCAGAAGCCGTAAATGAAAGGACAGACAATGCGATTGCCAAGCGAAAAAGGACAATGGACATTACTGCGTCCCAGACCATAACACGACCCCGCACATGAAACTATGATATACAAGACATTACACAGAAGACTTAAAATGCCATTATGGAGCAACACGAACCCACTAAAAATCGGGGTTCAAATTAAGTAGATTTGTGCACCATATTTGTAGAAATCTTACCACTGCTTTCAAGCAAAATTGTGTGTATTCGGGGGTCAACTTAGGTAGATTAGTGGGCCATATTTGTAGAAATCTGACCACTGCATTAAATCAAATTTTTGTGGATTCGGGAAGTACATCGATATCCTAGCAATTTGTAAACGTTATCTTACCGATCAACATGCAAATCCTGGTAATTTAAATCATGAAAGCAACATCTAGACTCAAAAATTCATTCTTAAACGTATGTGCATTCAATTATTTCCAGAAAAACGCCATTGGGTACTGTGATGACATACTGCGTCCCTGACCGTAACACGACCCCGTCCATAAAGCAATTTTCGGTATGAAACATCTTCCTTACAAGTCCTTCGACGGCACATCTCCATATATACTATTCATACCGTCTGCCCATGAAATGTAAAGCTGCGATTCATTTGAAAAAAATACATCTTTGCACATTCGAGGAGTACAATCACAGACGCCTTTAATAAGATAGAATATTCACTATACTGGGAATAATATTAGATTACATATATTGTAACGGGAAAAATTAACAATATTTATTCCTGACGGAGTAAACAATATAAGATATTTGACCATCCTTGATAATTTGATTGGCCAAAAAAAAATGTATGGTATGCCATTCAGGTTGCAATCCATATACCATGCACCATTTTGGAATTTTGTAACGAAATGATGTTAAAAAAATCAGATGATGTGTTTCTAATATCGCTAAGTATATCTATAAATAAAAACTATAACACAAATTTCCCAGACGTTTCGGCCATTACGGCCTTCTTCATTGGAAATATTTTTAACACTCGGTATATCTATATAAAATATGCATATGTATATTTAGAAACATAATGAAAGATAGCTAACTCTATTTACTTAATTATTTATGAGTATTTTGCTGGATAAGATTATGAGCACGGATTTTGTTTAAATAATTTAATTCTTTGTAATTGCTATTCAATAAATACTCTTCAGGAGCGGATCCAGGATTTCAAGTTAGGGGGGCGCACTTAAAATAATGCCGCCGAGCGGAGCGAGGCGCGAAAATTTTTGGGGTATTTCGTGTGAAAAATCACGATTTTACGCAAAAAATCATACTTTTTCCAATTTTAGGGGGGGCGCGCGTGCGCCCCCCCCTGAATCCACCCCTGCTCTTACAATATTGCATCGTTCGATTGAACAATGAATTATATATTATCTTGTTAACCTACATTAAAAACTCTTACTGTCTTAGAAGGAAACGTCTGTTGTGATATTTTCAATTTATCAATTTATATTTTTCAAGGACTCGTATTTTTGTAATCAGCGAGTCTCAGAATAGAATTTGAATTTCTGAAATTGGTCCATTTGGGAATTGACGAGTGGAAGTTGAATTTGGTCCATATATGGTAACTATGGTAATTCCACTTCATTCAAACGGCTATAAAGTCACTTTTCGTATCAATCTCGTTTCCTTCCCCATTCTGGTTCAGCATTGGAATAATCATGATATCATCTGGATCACTTTTGTCCCATTCCCCACGCTTATCTGCATCTTCTAAAGATGATTTACAAATCTGGTACGTCACTGCAGACGTTAGGCAATGAAAGTAAATATTTACAACAGATCTCATTCTGTCCCTTTAACAAAAAAAAATATAATAAAATAAATAAGAAGAGTTTGAAGATACCAACAGGGTAATCAGAATTCGTAAATCGAAGAAGAACAGACAACACAATTGCAAAAAAGTACAAAAGGACAAACAAAGATCTACAAAGCATACACCTAAGACTAAAGATCGAGAAACACGAACCCCACTAAGATCCGGGGGTGAACTCAGGTGCTCCGGAAGGGTAAGCAGTTCATGCTCCACTAGTGACACCCGTCGTATTAATCTAGTTACAAACCTGGTAATAAAACAGGAGTAGTGGAATATATAAGTCTAACTGTTTTAATAGCAGTACTAAATACTGTTGAGATTCCTTGATAGAGGGATGCTGCCAACAAGGAATATACTGAACCACGGGTTCCTAGTGGTTAAGTTGAAGCCATTACTTTTAAACTTTTACGGTCGTCACCATGACTTGGTTTATCGTTACGGAATATATGTGTCACATATGACCACGGATATGTTCCACTTGTTGTAAGCACTTCCCGATCCATTCCTCATTCATGACTATCGTCGGGTTTGTAACTAGAGTAATACGACAGGTGCCACTAGTGGAGCAAGAATTTCTTACACTTCCGGAGTATCTGTCTCACAAATAACCACCACTTTTGTAGCAGGAACTGCTTACACTTCCGGATCATCTGAGATCACACCTTGTGTTTAGTGGGGTTCGTGTTACTCCATCTTTAGCTCTCTGTTTAGTGTTTTGTAGATCGTTGTCCTTTTGGCCATTATATTGTATCCTTCTTATCTTCGATTGACGACTTCTTCTGATTACTCTTTTGATATATTCAAATTCTTATTTACTGTGGACATAATGATATGAGAAAGCATTTCATCCAATAGTAACGAAATTTCAATTTCTGAGACAAACCATCATCGTATGTTTCAATCAAATAGCAAAAATGATTTTCACATACATAAAACGATGTTCGCTTCGTCTTTACCCCCGGTTGTTTGTAGGAGAGTTCATGTCTTAACTATGTAATATGTGTATAGTGGTGCCCAACAAATATTGTGTTGTGTGTTCGTTTTGTTTGCTTTCGTCTTGTGTGCCCTATGTTGTCGGTTTCACTGAATTGTCCATTTTAGATTGCTCCTTTGGTATTCATTAACGTTTATTTAGCATTGACACATTAGACAGCTTGTTCTGAAATTAAATATTACACTGATTTTTCTGAAATGTGATATTAGCCCGACTATTCTGTATTTGTTTTAATTTACAAATGAACAAATTATTTCGTCATTGTTCATGCTCTCTGTAAATATGACGTGCATTAAAATATTGTTTTAAACATACGAATGGCATGCACACATATTAGGACAAAATAATATTAAAATTATATTGTGGCATACATGTAACTTTGATCACAAGCGTTAGAGGTTAGTGTTGTGCTGTTTAACGTCAATATTTCAGTTATTTTATGGTGGTCAGATTCAATGGTGGAGGAAACTGGAGTACCCGGAGAAAACCACCGACCTGTTGCAAGTCACTGACAAACTTTATCACGTAATGTTGTATCGAGTACACCACGCCATGAGCGGGATTCGAAACTCACAACTTTAGTGGCGATAGGAACTGATTGTGCACAGGTAGTTGTAAATCCAACAACTATACGATAACGACCACAACGGCCACTCTCGCTATGAAGTAGAAACGATTCACAACCTTTAAATTGTAGCATTACAGTGTAACAAATCCAATGTACACTAAACACAGCAGTAAGACGATTACGTCTAATAGTAAGACACATTTAAATACTTACGAAAACCAATCAAATGCAAACAAAAGTGAGGCTGCCTCTGGTGGAATACCAATGGCGGTTAGAAGAATGATGATAGTGACCAGAGAACCACTCGGGATGGCCGGAATCGCAAAGGACATTAGCGTTACCAGTAATCTGTAAACCATTACATAGTCAATAGTATAACGATCATGCAGAAAAAAAAGAGAAAACGGTCCCGCACCATTCCTTAACATGGAATAAAATGTAGTTAACCCACGGCCTTTTGTGGGGTTCGTGTTGATACATCTATAGTTTTCTGCGTAGTGTTTTGTAAATCATTGTTTGTCCCTTTGTATTGGCCATTGTATTGTCTATGGCTTCTGATTACCCCTTTGGTATCTTCATTTTACTTCTAATTTAGTGTGCACGATGCGTTTCTGGAATAACCTTCACCAGATAGGCTCAAAGTCAAAGTATTGGAAAGCGAAATAACCTATAATTAATTTCTTTAACATTTTCTACTAAATTTGTGTTTTTTCGAGCCTGCCTGGCTATTTTATCTTAAGTTTAACCTTTCCAAGACCATATATTTTCTGAAACGTACATGTTTCCTCTACGTTCTGTGAAAATATCAGGGGATGTTTAAAGTCTTGCAGTGAAATGCCAGTTTATGGAAAACACCTACTCTAAAAATAGCTCTATCATCCCCGGGAAATTCAATATTTATAGGCCATGCATCAAATCCTCCATAGAGGTATTAAAATACAACTAAATCCATCAAATTTGGGCTCAAAATAAACCCTATATATTTAATCTCAATTATCAATTTTAATCGTTCCATTCCAATCAGTATTTGTCACAATACAACAAAGCGAAAGGAACTATTTTCTTTAAAAGGGACTACTTTTGTATTATGTTCTAAGCTCTGATTGGTGAATTATTGGTTTAACACCTAAAAGTCTTTGGAAGCAATCGAACAAAAAAGGTATAAACATGATCATCAATACCGGTTAATGTTATCAATGCCTATGAGATATGACACATTATTAAAGAACTGTTAATTGCAATGCATGTCTTAAAATGAATGGCATTGCTGAAACACTGACTGCTGGACGTATGGTACAAAAATGTACCAAATTAAGAGCAGACCACACGTGTTTCTATATATTTGCTCCAGTTATGTATGTTTCATCCATATCATATACAATGTGTTTACGAGTTAGAACACTAAAATAACTAGATTGATTAATTATAACAGATCTAGACAATGTAAAGGATGTCACAGCCATAAGGGAAATATAATGTATACGAATTAAAAATGTTCCCGTGAGAAGTATAGCCGAATGGCGTTTAATAGCAAGTAATGTTTTATTTTCATACAATATGTAGTAATCACCTACACAATCAAAACAATTGATCCACCATTCTGGTCTCTGTTCTCTAATTGTGTGATAAACACACATGACGAGGACAGGAAAGTACAACTACCAATTCTACAAACAGCTGCACAAAGCGGAACAACGAACCGAGTAATTCGTCTGTCAATATTGTTTGGAGAGCCTTCCAGTTTTCTCAATGATTCAGGCATGGCAACCGTACTGGAAAATATTAATAGTTAAAACTCTAAGTTATATTAGGTATGGTACTGTTAAATGATGCATTGTAATGATTTAGCGTAAAGTGAGATAATGAAATGTCAGGTAATATAAGATAAGTAAGGTAAGACGACATCATTCAGGGACGTAGCTCCCTATACGCAAAAACGCAATTGCGTACACATAAAAAAATCAACTAAAACGAAATACATGTATGCGTTTTTTGATGAAATCAAACTTGAAAAGTAAGATGACGTTCCATGACAGTCTGACAAATCAAGGCGCCATTCTTTTAAGATTGTAGTAGATCGTAGAGTGATGTGTGCTGACGAATACTAGAAATACCCAGAATGCAACAGTTGTACCTTGACGCCATCACCAGAGACAGACGATAATATTGGGATCCTGTAACTTCCATGGTTTGTGGCGTTACAACTCCTTGTACAACTATTGGTAAGTAACGCCAAAATACTACATTGGCGCTGCGACTCCTCGAACTTTTTACGCGGGGCGCTTTTGTGTTTTTTAGAAGAAAGGGACGAGGGTGATCAGAGAGGTTCTGAGAGCCATCGTTGGGTTCCATCTCAGTTTTTTGGAGGAATACTGAACTGGGGGTATCGTTAACGCTCAGGGGCACTGAGGTTAGCGATTTTTAAAGGTTTTGTGGAGGTATCCACGGGAATTCCGTTTGTAAAACGGGGCAAGGGGAAGATTGGTCTGCTGGGGACTCCTTGTGGGATAGGTGTACACCCCGTAGCCATCTTGGACTAAAACGTGGTCGCAACTGGTACCCGGTTAACAGTCGACCTGCCGAGTAGAGGGTTTTGGAGAAGACTTGCGTGTGGTAAACTTCTTGTGGGATAGTTGTGAACCCCGCAGTCAACTTGCAGAAATTGTGATCGTGACTGGTACCATTTTACCAGTAACCGGGTTGAGTAAAGGGACGGGTGGCATATTTAACAACGTGGCCGGCCGGGAAGTTTTAAAAACTTGGGAAAAAATTATAACTAACATCATTTATTACAAAACCAACACTGAAAAACAACGATTGGTTAAAATGAATAAATAAAATAAAAATAAACAAGAGAGTGGTCAGTGTAAAAAATTGGCCACTCAAAAACATA
>MJUT01015145.1:11167-23084 GCA_002080005.1 Gigantidas platifrons | reverse complement strand
TATTTTTGTTGCACTCCCTGATCTTTACATTGTATTGTTTCACATTATTAAAACTTATTTGTCATTTTGAATAAATGACATTTATGGGATATATATTGAGTTTGTTATTCTACCTCCCATATCCAAAAAATCAAGCGGCTTGGTTGCACTTGTGGTACAGAGAATAGTGTAGAAAGTTTCAGGTTTTTTTTTTCTCTACAGATTTGGGTATCACAATTTATCTGCTATGTCATGTGGTGTGGACATTTCTTTCCGAAGTAAAACATAAATGCAGTTTATTCTAAAATAAAATTCTTTATGTTTTTAGAGGACTCAACTGTTAAAAGGGAGATAATTCAAACTGATCGTTAGAATACTAGATTTCTTATGCAATAGCTTGAATACATTAGTTAGCAATTTAAATTTTTAAATTAAGCACAAGAAATTTTACTTAGTAATAGAAATACCTTAATTTGAATATCGGGTTTCAGAAAATAAATTTTAATTGGTTTATTTATTACATCAACCAATCAGGAGGCTGGATTGCACTCATTACAGCATTGTTTTAAGAAAGCTTTGGCCAAAGGTCACGTTTGTTGTGACTCTGATGAAATTGTTCCACCACCACCCCAACATAGCAACCTGCATCAACCCCTTTTTTAATTTTATTTTTGTCTCGGGGAGTGGCCGGTTTTAAGTGCCAACCCTTTTTTTGTCTCAGGGAGTATTGTTCATTTCACAGGGAGTGAAGGACATAAATTTAGTAAAAAATGTAGATATTGCATGTTTCATATTTTTGTTGCACTCCCTGATCTTTACGCTCGGGATAAAATTTGTACGAAAATAATGTTAGTACCATGTTAAAACTGTATACAAACTCTGGCTTCCATGAATTATTTCTTAATTTTAATGAAGTGTGTCATATTTGAGTTTAAATAACTGATGTCTGGTAGCTTCATGAAATGATTTCCACCCCTTTATAGGTCCCAAGCAAGATACCACTCACAATTGGGATTATCATGTAGTTGATAGGAGTTAATGTTACTAACCAGTCATGCAATAATTATGACCATAACAACACTAAAGACGGATGACAGCAATAATTATATGTACCAGATGATTGCATTGATTGTGTCTCATGTGATGATGATATTTATGTTGTTGCTCTCTATATTGCAGCTATTGGACCCTTTTTGCATTTATTGTGGACACAATTATTATTTCTTAGAGTTATATATAAGTTTTGCTTGTTTATTTCTCAAATAAGATTTAAACTAATTACGATCGTTTTAAGCTTCCCAGCTTTTTGTTGGTTTGATAAAGAATTCAAAATTCAGGAACAATGTAAATAATTTACCGACGTATAATGTGTAAAGAATAATTTGTATCATCTATTTGTGTATTATCATCGTCGTATATATGTTAGTATAATTGAAGCAACTGATTCGCCTCACCTCTATGACAGTGCAATAGGATTGAAATCACACCACTTGTACATACTAGTAGTCAAAATTAACACACCTTCACATTAGTTCTTATGAAATATCAAATGGCTTCACACCTGTATATCCGTATCATGTGATAATTCAATCAATTCGTGGAAACACAATTATCGATAGACCGTTAATATTTTAGTAGAATCTCTGTATTAGCAATTACTATATATATATAATAAAATAAGGGGGAAAAATACTACCACACTTTCGGAATAGTTCCCAAATCCAATTTAAGATGACATGTGGGTTCTTGTTCAGATCTATACACATTCCCTCCTTTATATGCCTGTATGTCTCAGCTTATTTTAGTTTTTGTAAATTTGGTTCTTTTATATTTCTTATTTAATTATTTAGAATTTTTTAATTTAAAAAATTGTTTTTTCTTTGTTTTTTAGTTAGACAGTGCTGCTTTTACTGTTTATGTTGGTGCCAATTTTAATTAAGTATTCAGTATTATTATTATTTAGGTTATTAGGTTACATGTATTATACATTTTTCAACTCAAATGGTAAAAGTACAATTGACTACATATTGTCTACCATTGACTTGTACTATGGCATTGAATATTTTAATATTTCGCCTCCTAATGAACTTTCAGATCATTGTTTACTTAGTGCAGGAATTCATAATAATTTTAACAATGTAACTTGTAGTGAAGAAGAACACAATATATTACCGGGTAAATTTATATGGTCTGATGAGATCAAAGAAAGGTATACATTAGCCCTGGTAGATGATGAATCAATACAAAAAATCATGGATCTTAACGAAAAGTTGCAATACCCATCTCTTAATATAAACAATTTAGTTAACGAATTAAGTTCCTTATATAAAAATGCAGCTGAAAAGACTTTGGTCTTTAAAAGTTTTGCAAAGAAAGGAAAAAAGAGAAAACCTAAGAAAATAAAACCAAAAAATCAATGGATGTCATATGACTGTCTACAGCTACGACAAGAAGTGAAATATTTATCTAGAAAATTATATAAAGACCCTAACAATTGTGCATTAAGACCAACATTCTCAGCTTGCAGAAATGGTTACAACAAATTACGGAAGAGACTCCGGGCAAACTATTTCCATTCCCTGACTAATAAAATTAATTCTCTAAACCCTAAACTTTCCAAACAATTTTGGAACTCAATTAAAGACATGCAAACACAAACAAATAATCACACTGCCCCAATCTCATTAAATGAATGGGTATCTCATTACAAACAATTGTTCCAGTCAAAGGGGAATAACTTTGATAGGCTAATAGAATCAGAAAATGCGTTTATTGAAAAAACACCTCTCGATTTTTCTTTTACTTGTAAAGAAGTAAAATTTGGAATTTCATGTATCAAATTAAATAAAAAGGAGGGACCAGATCAAATCTTAAATGAATGTATAAAAAGTAGCTCCAGCATCCTGCTGCCTACTATTGTAAAACTTTTTAATAGAATTCAAGATGATGGAGTCTTTCTTGAAGGATGGAACCTTTCATTGATTTCATCAATCCATAAGTCCGGAGATCCAACTGATTGTAACAATTATAGAGGTATAAGCATCTGTAGTTCTCTTGGAAAATTATTTACAAGACTGTTACAAAAAAGATTAAATGATTTTCTTGAAACTAATCGCCTGCTAAGTGTAAATCAGGCAGGTTTTAGACCAGAACATAGAACTACAGATCATGTCTTTGTAATGAAAACACTTATTAACAAATATAGTAGCAAAAATTGTGGTAAACTTTTTGCTTGCTTTATAGACTTCAAAAAAGCATTTGACAGCATTTGGAGACAGGCATTACTCTTCAAAATACTACATAAAGGCATTGGTGGTAAATTTTACTCTATCATTAAAAATATATATTGTAACACAAAATATTCTTGTAAAGAATCCACCATATATACTGAACGATTTGTGGCAAACACAGGAGTAAAGCAAGGGGACAACTTGAGCCCACACTTTTTAACATCTTTATAGATGATATAGAGTCATACTTTGACAAACTCAACTCGGATCCTGTTCATTTACATAATCTAACATTTAATCATTTGCTTTATGCTGATGATTTGGTTTTAATATCAAAATCTGCCGCAGGCCTCCAATGCTGTCTAGATGCTGTTCAGAAATTTTGCAATGATTGGAAGCTTGAACTGAACCCAAGCAAAACCAAAGTAATGGTATTTTCAAAAAAAAAACCGATCCCAATACAATGGGATTTTATTTTGGCCATCACAGATTAGAAATAGTGAACAAATATAAATATCTTGGAATTTTATTCAAGAATAATGAGTCATTGAAACACGCTGGTGAACATTTGGCAAATAGAGCACGAAAAGCGTTTTACTCTCTTAAATCAAAACTCCCACACTGCGATAACTTTTCACCAAAAACATGGCTTAAACTATATGAAAGTACCATTTTACCAATTTTTACATATGGTTCTGAAGTGTGGATGACCGACTTCAGCATGAATTTAGACAATTTAGACAAACTACCCTTTGAAAAAGTTCAAAATATGATATTTAAAAACATATTAGGGGTCCATGGGAAAGCTTCCAACATTGCTGTTCATACATAATTAGGTGTTTACCCTGTATGCCTTAAATCTTATTCACTAATGTTCAAATATTATAAAAGACTCTGCAAGATAGAATATGATACTGACTGTAAGAACTCCTTACTGAGATCAGCATTCATTGAAGGTAAATCCTTAAAAAAATCTTGGTCTAAATCTATTATTACACTTAAAAAAAGTTCAACTTGTCAACACTAGAAATATCTGAAACTCAATTTATGACAGATATTAAAAAATATTACACAAATAAATTAACAAATTGTTTAAAGAATATCGAACTAAATAAAACTGGTAAATTGTATTTTTATAGTACTATTTTTGGGAAATTTGAACTTCAAAAGTACCTTGAATTTCCTTTAGCAAAAGAATTGAGATCTCTTTTGACAAAACTAAGGATTAGTGCTCATTCCCTCGCAATAGAAACAGGTCGCTACAATAACACTCCTAAAGAGCAACGTCTTTGCAAACACTGCCCAACATCTGTGAAAAATGAATCTCATTTCATATTATATTGTTCTAGGTTTGACAATCTGCGACTTACTAGCGATTATAAAGAAATATTTCACACTACAAGGGTTGACGCAGATCTCATTAAGGACATTCTAAATCCCAGTAATATCAATAACGCTAAAGTCATTTGCAGATTCTTAAAAGTAGCAAATGCTATTCGCAACGAAGATATAAACACAGGTTAATAATTTTTTCATATATGTTTAATGTTTTGTACAAATTTATACATCTCTGTCTTATGTCATTTATTATTGTTAGTACATTGTCTTATTACTGTTTGATGTACGCCAACATGTGGTTAATTCATCAATAAAACTATTTGATTTTGATTTGATTTGATTATTTTTTTTTACCTGCTGCTTCTTTTTTAACTGCTGCTTCATGTTGGAGCAACTGTGTGTGGATCTTGAACAAGAGTCCAAAGAGGCACTTGCCACGTGGGTTCTTGTTCAGATCTATACACAGTCCTCCTTTTTTTAGTTTTTAACTTTGCATGTGACTTGTGTTGTTTTATTGTTAATGTATATTCTGTAAAAAGCTCTTTAGAGCTTATGTTGTACTGTTTTATTATGTGCCGAATCAAAATAAAGTTTTCTTATCTTATCTTAAATCGTAGAAACATGGTCAAATTATATTCTAATAACACACATATACGTGATCGCTCACTTTCATGGCTTAATACAGGCACTTCAATACAAAATGGCGGGGTTATGCTAACGGTAAGGGCTTAAAACGCCTCTTTGTGAAAATATGCCGTCATGCAAGTTTTTCCACATGTGAGTAAACTGTCAAATATCACAAATACCCGGTGAGCAGCAGTGTAATAAAGCATGCTCTAATCTTGAACATTATACATGATAAGCTTAATCTTTATGACATCCATCGAAGTTGTCCCATGCAAAATATCATTCTCTATCCAGAGTTGTCGTTCCTGCTACGGTACTGTTGTGTAGCGTAGCAGGAGCGACAACTCTGAATAGAGAATGGCAAAATATTAGTTTTATTAAAAAGTACCAATGGCCTCAACTATCATTTAAGGGGTTATAGTTATGATATTGGTGTTTAATGCCACTTTCATTTGAATAAATGTTAATGAGTACGAATAGTTTGTAGATACAAAAGGAGTAATCAGAATCGTAAATCGACCAACAACGATCAACAAAACATACACATAAAACTAAAGATTGAGTAATAAAAGGACATTGGTACACAATATGGTAGTCAATTTTGAACGAAAATATTATTGCCAATATCATGATCAGAATACTCTACCAAAAGGTGTTGATATCCAGCATAATTTATGAGTTGTGTAATACAAACTAAACATGGGGGAGTGGTTGGTATGATGTATGAATAAAATAATGATTATGTGCCTTTGAACATCAGAAATTGTGCATTATACATTTTGGCCAATTGAATTTAACACCAAATTCAA
The DNA here is from genome assembly GCA_002080005.1 of Gigantidas platifrons. Classification (NCBI taxonomy): domain Eukaryota; kingdom Metazoa; phylum Mollusca; class Bivalvia; order Mytilida; family Modiolidae; genus Gigantidas; species Gigantidas platifrons. Next base: position 17,101 of record MJUT01015145.1, on the reverse strand, counting down.
CATAAAAATTTATGATTAAATTAAACCATTGGTTTGTCAATTGCATTGCTTTTGGACCTGAAATTTGACATAAATTTCATTCCTGTTCATATTGAAAATAACACTGAGTTGAGATTTCATCATCATCAACATGAATGTTTTGATTGCGTCCACTACTGTTATTTTCCAGACTTCTTCCAGACATCCAGTAATCACCTTGTTACCACAACTAAACAGTACTTGTCAATCGGAAATATTTGACATATTTTGTAAAGAGATTTAAGATGAATATCCACAAATTTCCTGCAATGTTACTCCGTGAAATGATTAATCTCCATAAAACTATTAACATTATGGTGTTGAAAATGTATCTAATGTTTCTTAACCTGAAAAAAAAAGAGATGAAAATTAAAATTAATGTTTATTTTTCATATAAGAGACCATAGATGGTCAAAATAAAAACGGATTAACTAACGGATAAACAAAAAAACAATATTTGCTGCTTCCTAGTTAAGCAGCAGTATAAAGGAGTAGGAACAAAGACTGTGGTTTGGTTTCAAGATAATGTGTCGAGTCGAGAGCATATATATACCCACCGACAGTTGTTCCAGTGAACTAGCACTATAAAAATCTTACTAAGGGTGTTGGTCAAGTACAAAACAAACATTATCTCATGGGCATGTACCTATCATGATATAGCTGTAAAAAAAACTCATTTTGCTTTAAACAACGCTCACTCGTGCACTCATTCACTCCAATCAGAGAAAAATAATGAAAATATATTGAAAAATTGGACAATAGCTCTCAGTGTATGCTTGTTTTTAAAACCTCAAGATGTGGAAGGCTCATCGTTGATTTGTCAGTTAGATTTACGAAGGTCGGTAGGTATTGGTGTATTGCCAAAAGGTAAACAAATATATTACAAACATCTATTTTTAATTAGATAGTTACTTGTTGAGATGAGCTTTTGCAGCAGGTAAACCTGAAATGTCTTCTTTCAGTAAATATCGCTTTGTCCCTTTACAAAATGACTCCATATATGTTGGCCAATGGAGATGTCGTGGATCCAAATAAAAACACTGAAATATAGGATTACCATCATTATGTTTTCATCATATGTGTGATATTCTGTTGCATATAATATAGTGACTAGTAAAGTCGTGGTCAGTGTTCGTCGGTCACATACAGATTAATATTTACATTCTATATAAAGTCGTGGTCAGTGTTCATCGGTCACATACAGATTAATATTTACATTCTATATAAAGTCGTGGTCAGTGGTCACATACAGATTAATATTTACATTCTATATAAAGTCGTGGTCAGTGGTCACATACAGATTAATATTTACATTCTATATAAAGTCGTGGTCAGTGGTCACATACAGATTAATATTTACATTCTATAACTTTATTATCCATCCAGTATCAAGAAAAAAGAAAATCACTAATAAGTAAGATTTGCAAAAAAATTCAATTATAAGAATAGTTTGAAGATACCAAAGGGTAATCAGAAGCCGTAAATCTAAGAAAGACAAACAACACAATGGCCAAAAGAAAAAGGAACGAAAGAATAAACAATGTTAGACACAATGCTAATTAGAAAACAGTCAAAAGTTTTTTCACAGGTTTTCTTATCCATTCCTCATTTCTGTATAGTTTTTATATACTCTCGTCCTCAATATACACGATTTGTTTTACTGCTGAGTGTTAAGCAGCCAAAACTAGAACTGTGAGTGACCTCACTGAGTGATACCCCCCCCCCCGTTTAGTAGGAGTTGCGCTTACAAGGTGAAAGTATAAGTTGAATTATCTCCCCTTTTAAATTTTGGACAGCAACCATATTCCTTCATGCACATCTGCAGGTAGTGTACTACAAGTGTGTAAAGTTTCATAAAAATCCAATAAGCCGTTTAGGAGGAGATGCGCTTACAAGGTACATGGACAGACGGACGGACGGACAGGGTGATTCCTATATATCCCCCCAAACTTTGTTTGGGTATAAAAAAACAATCAACAATCAGACTAATATGTGATTTCGCATAAAAACGATGTTCGGATCGTCTATACCTCCAGTTGTTTGTAGGAGGGCTCATGTCTTATTTACATTATTTGTGTTTGCTTGTGTACGGTGGTGTCCAACACATATTGTGTTGTGTTTTTGTTTTGTTTTTCTTCATCTTGTGTACCCTATATGTTGTCAGTTTCTCTGGATTCTCCATTTTTGATTGTCCCTTCGCTTTTCTTATACTTTTACATACAATTACAACTATATTCAATTACAGCCTAATATACCTACCTCCCTATCGTCTGGAGACAATTGAGTATTCAGCATGTCTAAATTCTTGTACGTCCATTCCCAACTTTGAGTAGTAAAGAATGATATTGTTTGTAAGAGTCTGTGTAGCTTGTTATAGATCTTTACCATTCTTAAATTGAAAACAATACCATGTGTAATTTAATGGAGTTTATGAAATAAATATTAACATACAGTGAATGGGAATGCTGATGTTTCGAAATAAATGAAGGAAATTGTGTCTCCGTTGAAGGGGTACAATCCCCACAAAAGGGTCGTCTGCTAGTTCACCACTAATAAAATTGATCGCCACCACATAACTGAAATATTGTTGAAAGTGGCGTTAAATACCATAACCCTAACCCCTAATGATGACAGTAATCTATAGCAGTCTATATATAGCATATTGCTATAATGTTGTGTTGACCGATATAAAACTCAGAATGCTCTCGTGGTACTTTATTCTCTTATGCTTACAATCAAGACTCGTAGTACTTTACTCTCTTATGCTTACAATCAAGACTCGTGGTACTTTATTCTCTTATGCTTATAATCAAGACTCGTGGTACTTTATTCTCTTATGCTTACAATCAAGACTCGCGGTACTTTATTCTCTTATGCTTACAATCAAGACTCGTGGTACTTTATTCTCTTATGCTTACAATCAAGACTCGTGGTACTTTACTCTCTTATGCTTACAATCAAGACTCGTGGTACTTTATTCTCTTATGCTTACAATCAAGACTCGTGGTACTTTACTCTCTTATGCTTACAATCAAGACTCGTGGTACTTTATTCTCTTATGCTTACAATCAAGACTCATGGTACTTTATTCTCTTATGCTTACAATCAAGACTCGTGGTACTTTATTCTCTTATGCTTACAATCAAGATGATTGTGAATAAGCTTTAAAAATATATCATACCATTTTGATTTAATGATTTACATTAATGTAAACCCAGGCACACGGAAATATCCTGTATGTACAAAATTCATGTATATGTGTTTCTTTTTCTTTTTAAAACTTCCTTTCTTTTCCAATATTATATTTGTAATGAAACATTTTCCAGGTAATAAATTCACTAAAATTTACAAGGTCTAAGTTCAATCACAATGTGAAAATTTTAGGCCCAACATAAACATTTTTTTATATGTATTATACCCTCAATACTTATACGATTAATATCTTAGCAACACACCCATACCTATACTTAGTCCTCCTCTCAAGGCCAGCTAGATTATTGCATAAAATTATCTGTTCATTATTCATGTTATTATATATTAATTACTCATGCATGTTGTATTATGTAAATTATGTTGGTTTTGTGTTTGTGTGGTATTCTTTCTTTTTTGGATTTCTATCTTTGAATGTTTTCTTTATATGCCCCTTGTGGGCCCAAAATTGGTTTAATACAATTATCTTATCTTATCTTATCTAAATATGGTAATTAAATACAGTAACTATACCTTGGTCGTTTTCCAAATAAACTATAGCTTAAGTCTATTATGTAAGCCGGTATCATGTGACTTACTGTTAGATAGTAGTTCTGTAAAGCTCTAAAATATGGAGAATAATAATACTAATATTAAACAGAATTCAGAAAATGAACAAATAGAGTGACACAGGTCGAAGGTTAAAAACAAATTGGATAAGGTGATGCAATGTTGATGCCGTAAACTTATCTAACATTAGATTCACATGCAGTCCTAAAATAAACATTTTTTCAAGCAAAATAATGCTGATTGACAACAACGTACATAGTCTAACAATTTAATTTTATTTTACTATCCTGTAGGGTTTTGCAAATTATATATTCATTGTATTTTTAGTTGTCTCAATTCATGGTGGACGAACAAGCCCATTAATATTAGTCAATGGAAAATCGGTGTATATCATGTGACAATCAATCAAACAAATGTACAATGAAATCAAATTTGTTACCAATATCAAACGATATTGGTGTTCCGGATTCTCTCTAGATTTAACATACGTATCAACGATAAAATAGAGACGGTCTGTCACTGCATCGGGCTAATAAAGCTACCCTCGACCAATACGTAAATCACCACGTAATAATAGCATAATACTCGAGTGATCATGCTTCTTTAAAAAATTCTACTTTTTAAAATCCATACTCTAAACAGGTGGAATAATTTTTCAAGGATTCTATTAAAAATAGAATTAAATCATATACAATGATGTAATGTTTCTTCGGTTATACACAACAAGTAAATAATTATAACTTGCCCACTTTTTGTCAGAGCTAACTTTGGCCTTCTGAAGCATGAATCCAGAGGGTGTTTCTTGTAGTTATGTACCATTGAAGTTACTGCAAAAGAATATCTAATGTTTTTTTTCTTCAATATATAAAAGGCATTCTCCTATGATAAATGATATAAGGGATTAGGGTAAACATACTATGGTGCCATTTATTTTCGTTGGTGTCAATTTTTTGGATTCGCAAAGAAACTCGGAAGGTTTTTGATATTTGAATTCGCGGTTTTTGGTAATTGAAAATGATTTTTTTTTTATTTTTGTCTTTCGCCAACGTTGTTTACTTCATTTCGTGGTTTGATTGAACCAGCAAAAATCACGAAAATTAATATTGATCGAATACAAATGAATTCACAGTAATATGCATAATTTGTCTTATACATTTTTATCATTGTAGTAAAAGATAACTGATATATTGGACGTAGGAATCACCACACATGGTTCATGATGTTATGGTGTTTCAATAATATTTCAGATATATATCGTGGCGGTCAGTTTTATTGGTGGAGAAAACCAGTAGAAAACCACCGATTGTCGCAAGTCACTGACAAAATTTATCACATAATGTTGTATCCAGTACACCTCCCCATGCACGGGATTCCAACTTAAGAAGAGTTTGAAGATACCAAAGGGGTAATCAGAAGCGTATATCGAAGAAGAACAGACAACACAATGGCTAAAAGAAAAAGTACAAAAGGACAAAACAATGATCTACAAAACATACACATAAAACTAAAGATCGAGTAACCAGAACCCCACTAAAAACCGGGGGTGAAATCAGGTGCTCCGGAAGGGTAAGCAGTTCCTGCACCACTAGTGGTAGCGTTGATAGGAACTGATTGGAAGGTAGTTGTACATCTAACGACCGCGACGGCCCCCAATGGTTCATGTAGCAACTGCATATCCTCAATTAAATATGTTAGTATTTCCCGTTGTACTGTACTGTACTGGCAATACTTACTGTTAATAACTAACCTATTTCTCCCCATGTAAATGGGTTAACGTTCCCAATAGTACTGTGTTCTACTGAGAATATTTACCGTTAATAACTAACCTATTTCTCCCCATGTAAATGGGTTAACGTTCCCAATAGTAGTGTTCTACTGACAATATTTACTGTTAATAACTAACCTATTTCTCCCCATGTGAATGGGTTAACGTTCCCGATAGTACTGTGTTCTACTGACAATATTTACCGTTAATAACTAACCTATTTCTCCCCATGTGAATGGGCTAACGTTCCCGATAGTACTGTGTTCTACTGACAATATTTACTGTTAATAACTAACCTATTTCTCCCCATGTAAATGGGTTAACGTTCCCAATAGTACAGTGTTCTACTGAGAATATTTACCGTTAATAACTAACCTATTTCTCCCCATGTG
>MJUT01015145.1:0-11150 GCA_002080005.1 Gigantidas platifrons | reverse complement strand
TAACGTTCCCGATAGTACTGTGTTCTACTGACAATATTTACTGTTAATAACTAACCTATTTCTCCCCATGTGAATGGGTTAACGTTCCCGATAGTACTGTGTTCTACTGACAATATTTACTGTTAATAACTAACCTATTTCTCCCCATGTGAATGGGCTAACGTTCCCGATAGTACTGTGTTCTACTGACAATATTTACTGTTAATAACTAACCTATTTCTCCCCATGTGAATGGGTTAACGTTCCCGATAGTACTGTGTTCTACTGACAATATTTACTGTTAATAACTAACCTATTTCTCCCCATGTGAATGGGTTAACGTTCCCGATAGTACTGTGGAATATGAGAACTGTTTTAGGTTGATATTGTGCTATGTACCACCCGACTGAGATCATCATGTTGACAGCAAAATCTACAGGAACTAGGTCACATACACTCAGGGAATCTCCCCTCATTGATCTCAATAATCCTTTTCCAGTCTGTGAAAAAAGTCAGTTTGCTTAAAATCAGCTGTTGTGAAAAATAAACCATGCGCCCCTAACATCTGACATAACCCGATTACAGGTCATATACAAATATCTTTCGTCTTTGAGCGTACCCGATGAATCTACGTTTTTATTATATCCCAGGTTATATAAAATTTATTTAAAAATCAGCCATTTTGAGAGCTTTACCATTGCAATGCGGTAACAACAAAGAAAGAGCGATATACCAGCGGTATGTGCATATGCTGATGACGATTCCATCAGGGCATGCCTCTAATCGGGTTGTGTGGCGTAGTGTCTTATAACATGTAATCTTAATCGCATTGGAAAAAAAACCAGTATGCATGCGTTCCTATGCGTATCTTGGAGTTCTTTCATATGCTGGATTACGTACGTTGCATGTCTTATCAAATATACCGAAATAAAGTACTTATATAACAGCCGTGTCCTGGTCGGGTCAAACCAAAGACTATACAGACTGGTTGACTCGTAATCAGAATAAAGTGTCCGAGTGGAGTGACATGTCTACCCGCGGACTGTTGTTTCAGTGAGCTAGCACTAAAACTACAATTCAGCGTGTTGGTCTAGAACAAAGCGGACCTCATCATGATCTCAGTAAAAATTAACTTGTTCTCACCATGATATAGCTGAAAAAATAAACCCCGCGGGAACCCCGGGGTATAGAAATGGGACCGAGAGCTTCTTCGGCTTGAAGGGGCGTCTGTCGGTTGTGCGGGATGTAGAAATTCACAACCAACGTCCTTCGGATGAGACGTAAATAAAACCGAGGTCCCGTGTTGAGAGATTGCCACGTTATTCGCACGTTAAAGAACCCAGTGTAACAGTTCATTATGAGCATTATGCTCATGATGAGTGGTCCATAAGAGACCTGTTGCACTGGCTAAATTATCCGTCCCTACCCATCACCTTTCCTTGTTTCGAGTCCCGTGGCATTTAAATTTTTAAATGTTCATAGCTGAATATAGCTGAAAAATTGCTGGATGTTAAACACCAATCAATCAATCAATCATAGCTGAAAAATTGCTGAGTTAGCGTTAAACAGCGATCACTCTCTCACTATAACAGCCGTATAGCACGGATATGTATATTGATAAACAGCCGTATAGCACGGATATGTATATTGATAAACAAATAAACTTTTCTATTGAATACATTTGATCATTATGCTTATACGAATTTTGTGTCTGGTGTCAGTATGTTGTTATGCATTGTATAAGCTGGGAAAGTGTTTCTTTCAAGGACTATGATTAATTACAATAGAGAGATACGAGACTTTGTAGGTTCATAACATTCTATTTTATGGATTAGACACATGTTCTATAGAAATCCATGAATAGAATGGATTCCATTAATTAAATCAGATTGCATTTCTTTACGAGAAAGAGAATACATGTATAATTAATATAATGTTAGAATACCTCAATAAATAAATGTTAGAATATACGGAGGGGGCAAGGAAAAATAGACACTCCAGAGAAACTGGAAACATTGGGTACACAAGACACAAGATGAAGATACACAAAACAACAAGGGCAACACAAAGCGTTGCGTATCCCCTCGCCTAAAAAATTTGACCCGGTGACCTTGACATTTAACATATGACCTTGAAAATCAATAGGGTTCCAGGTTTACTTAAGGAATAAGTATGTACCAAGTTTTGTCAAAATCCATTGAAGGATGTTGATTCTAGAGTGTTCACAAGGATGTTACAGAAGGACGGGCGGCAGCGTTACTATATCCCTTGGCAACTTCGTTGGCGAGGGGATAAAAACACGTCACAATATGTGTTGGACACCACTATACCCACACAAACACAAAACAATGTAAATAAGACACGAACCTTCCTAAAAACAACTGGTCAATAAAGACGAACCAAACATAGCGCTTGTGTGGAAATCGTTGCGTATATCACTGTAGTTTACCTATATAAAAATGTTAAACGGAAATTGCCACCTTTAATTGAAGTGCCTGCATCAATCCAGGAAAGTGAGCGGTCATGTACATTTGTATTTGTCAGTTAAGGTAATCAATTTTGCATCCTTCTATGATTATTCTATTGGCATTTGGAACTGTCACGGCAGTGTGGTATTTTTAGTTTTCCATTTTATTCATAACAGAAAATGAGAATTTCATAAGTACTAAGTAAACTGACATAAAATGACACGAAATAAAATCCATGTAACAATTGAATGTCATGTCTGATAATTTTTGAAAATTTTGTTTTGGACTTTAAAGTGACAATAAACGTAAAGAGAGTTTTTGTTTTTGAATGGTACAATAAAACTAGTTTAACACCGCCAGTTTATATTGAAGTGCCTGTACTAAGTCAGGATTTTGAGCGGTCATGTATATGTGTGTTATAGATTTTACCTCTGTTTCTCAGATTTTTATATTAGATTTGGGGGTAGGGGTAATAGTGTTTAATGCCACTTTCAACAATATTTCATATCGAGGCGGTCAGTTTTATTGGTGGAGGAAACCGGAGTACCCGAGAAACCAAATAACTGCCGCAAGTCACTGACAAACTTCATTACATAATGTTATATCGAGTAGATCTCGCCATGAGTGGGATTTGATCTCACAACGTTAGTTGCGATATACACTGATTGCATATGTAGTTGTAAATCCAATTACCATACCAACACGACCACGACAACCCCTCTTTTTATTGGAATGCCTGTACTAAGTCAGGAATTTGAGCGGTCATGTATAGGTGTCATGTATAGCTGTCATGTATAGGTGTCATGTATAGAGGTGTCATGTATAGGTGTCATGTATAGGTGTCATGTATAGAGGTGTCATGTATAGCTGTCATGTATAGGTGTCATGTATAGAGGTGTCATGTATAGGTGTCATGTATAGGTGCGTTAGGGTTATAGGGTTATTCATTTTGTTTCTGTTTCTCATATTTATATATTAGATTTCGAATTTTTCCGGTAATGTGGTATATTTATGTTTTTCATTGTATATCTACCCATACTTGTGTTGTTTTGTAAACTCTTTTGACTTACTGCTATGCATATTCCACTTGGTGCACTAAAATTATCTACCCAGCCCTGTAAAATACAGTAAATATAAATAAGTATACATATTATTTACATAATAAAAACTTAGATATCTAATTTAGTGCACACAACACGTTTCTGGAACAAACTTAATCAGGTACTCTCAAAGACAGATAAGTTTAAAACTTTAACACCGTTAACTCTGATTGCTGGTGTTGCTACAATGTAAGGCATCAACTTCTATTATTTTATGGTTAAAATGTGTATTGTTTTCCCTAATGACAATGTTAGAAAAGATCGAATGCAACCAATATAGAAAATACACGAGTAAGAAAACTAAAATAAGCAGAAAAGCTTACATAACTTTGTCAAACAGAACAAATGAGATGTGAGTATTCCTTGGAAAATACGGTACCATGTACATTGTGTAACAAAAATTAAAAGAACAGATCAACCTTACATTTCCTGTAGGAGATTGTGTGTACATTTTGGTGTGGATTAAGATAAGTGTGATGACCAGCTGGATAACGACGACGACGTGGACGACGGCGCCAGACCACGAAGATAACGACGAAGTGGATGACAACGCCAGACGACGAAGATAACGACGAAGTGGGTGACAACGCCTGACGACGGATATAACGACAACGACGTGGACGATGAAGCCAGACAACGAAGATAACGACGAAGTGGATGGCAATGCCAGACGACGGCGCCAGACAACGAAGATAACGACGAAGTGGACGACGATGATAACGACGACGTGGGTGAAAACGCCAGACGACGAAGATAACGACGAAGTGGGTGACAACGCCAGACGACGGAGATAACGACGAAGTGGGTGACAACGCCAAACGATGGAGATAACGACGAAGTGAGTGACAATGCCAGACGACGAATATAACACGAAGTGGGTGACAATGCCAGACGACGGAGATAACGATGAAGTGGGTGACAACGCCAAACGACGAAGATAACGACGAAGTGGGTGACAACGCCAGACGACGGAGATAACGACGAAGTGGGTGACAATGCCAGACGACGAATATAACACGAAGTGGGTGACAATGCCAGATGACGGAGATAACGACGAAGTGGGTGACAACGCCAGACGATGGAGATAACGACGAAGTGGGTGACAACGGCAGACGACGGAGATAACGACGAAGTGGGTGACAACGCCAGACGACGGAGATAACGACGAAGTGGGTGACAACGCCAGACGACGGAGATAACGAGGTAGTGGTAGACAACGCCAGAAGACGGAGATAACGACGATGTGGGTGACAACGCCAGACGACGGAGATAACGACGAAGTGGGTGACAATGCCAGAAGACGAATATAACACGAAGTGGGTGACAATGCCAGACGACGGAGATAACGACGAAGTGGGTGACCATGCCAGACAACGGAGATAACGACGAAGTGGTAGACAATGCCAGACGACGGAGATAACGACGAAGTGGGTGACAACGCCAGACGACGGAGATAACGACGAAGTGAGTGACAATGCCAGGCGACGGTAGTTTACACAAAACATTAGTACATACTGAAATTATTTACCAAATATAATCAAACATAAATAAATTAATTAATACAAACACAAAAATGATTAACCCAAGCATATCAAGCAGAACAAATTTGATCAGTACACAAACCAAGTTTTTCATCCCCGTACTGACATAGAACAAAAAATAAACGATTAACATACATGTTAGAGAACACCGGGGGTGGGGGTTCAAAAAAGGACATTGGGCAACTTTGGGTACACAAGACACAAGACGAAGACAAACAAAACAGAAAACACACCACTATACTAAACAAACACAAATAAGGTAAATAAGACATGACCACCTTCGGTAATAAATCGTTTTTGCACATTTAGCATACTGGAAATCTGTGAATACATCATGCATTATCTACATTGCTGAGCATTCAACATTTTCAATTATCGTCTGTAGGAAAGCAATATATATTTCAACCATTGAATAAATGAAGTTGATGCCTTAAATTGAAATTAATTTCTATTTTAGCAACACCAGCAATCAGAGTTGTCGTTACAGAACTTTAATAGTGGACACCAATGAATCATTCCATAAAGGTTTGGCTTCTATTTGCCTAATCCGGTTTCAGATAAGGTTTTGAAAATTCATTGACAGACATCTATCTATATGATAAAATTCAAAATTAATTTACATTATACATTCCGTCAAATTTCAAAAGCTCTTTGGAAATAATAGCAGCTGCTGTCATCAAAGCAATACTTGTAATGATTGATAATCTGAGATTAAAATTTACAGACCATATATTGCTTCAAAGCTGTTGATCTTTGAAATGGAAAAGTATACATTGAAGAAATAGGCTGAAAGTTGTCGATTCGTTGTAAATTTATGCCATCTCCAAGAACATAAAAATCACCGGAACTTTGACGGAATGGATACGACTCGATTAAGACGTGTTAAACATTCATAGGATTTAGGTTATGGTGGTTAACGTCATTTTCAAACAATATTTCAGTTATATCGTGGCGGTCAGTTTTATTGGTGGAGGAAACAGGAGTTCCCGGAGGAAACCATCGACCTGCCGCAAGTCACTGACAAACTTTATCACATAATGTTGTATCGAGTACACCTCGCCTGAGCGGGATTCGAGCTCACAACATTAGTTGTGATAGCCATTGTTTGCACAAGTAGTTGTAAATCCAACAACCATACAATCACGACCATGACGGCCATGGAGCATTCGCAAAAAATTAAGTTTGTCATACATGTCACATAGGGACTACTATATATACTTTATTCACCCCCACATGATATATACAATGTATCTATAAAACAAACTTACAGGGAATGGTTCCATCCAAGATGCACCAACAATTGAAGGTCTTACAATAGCTAGAGGTAAACTAGACCCTTCCATTATCAACAGGTATTCTGCTAGATGTTTTGTAAATGTATAGGTGTTTGGTTTGTTACCAATCAGTTGTGGAGTCAGTACATCAATCATGTCATCATTCATCCACCTACAATAAAAATGGACAATAGAAAACAGGGCAAAATGACAAACAACAACCTACATAACACTACACAGATTAATAAAGATCAAAGAATATATAAATATATATGATTCTAAGCTAGAACAATATTGAGTGATTGATTGTTGTTTTACATCAAATGAGCAATATTTGAGCTATATGATTGCAAGAACAAGCTACATTCGATGGGATGATGTTTTCCGGTTTGTCATAAACCAACATGTTTAGTTGGATCTTTGTAGTGCCAACTCACTGAAACAACAGTCCACAGTAAGACATGTCGCTCCAGTTGGACACATTAACCTGATTTCGAGCCAACCAGTCTTTGCTCTTGTTCCCTAATTTCGCGTGCATAGCGGAAAAGCCACAAATATAAATTTTGTAGTCATATATATATAAATATATGTACTTACTCCATGGCATCAATAAGCTTCTGTGGTTCTACGCTAGGACTATATACCCTTTCTTCTATAAATGGTTGATCACAGTTAGCATAAGCTGTGGACACATGCACGAAAACCTGAGGAAAAAAATATAATTAATATACACAGGAATTACAGGGGTAATAATTACAATCAGTCATAAAAATTATGAATAGCTATCAAATAAATGAAATTTAAATCCACTTCAAGACAAGAAACATATTTAGATTTTTGTTGTTCTTGTTCTTGGCTTTATATATTGTTGTTCTATTTGGTCTAATTGTGCACTATGCACTCAATCTGGTCATTGGAGTTATTGATCCTTGATTCTGGTAAAGCACAACATTATAATATTTCTGATATATTATTTTTTAGAGGTTCCTCCACCAGTGAAACTGACCACCACGATATATAACTGAAATATTGAAGAAAGTTGTGTTAAACGCCATAGCTTAATCCCTAACTCCCTTCTTAGAGATGAAGGTAATAATTATAAGCTACACATGTAATGGTCTTTAAATGGTCTTTATGTGGCTTAGATTATAGTTGTGATATTTGTGGTAAAAATATTAATAATGACCTTAATAGGTTATTTACCTCTAAATTTTAAGATGACCTCATACTGACACTCATCTACTTTTCATAGTATAAAATTAATCATCTTAATTTATTTTTTCCGTGATACCTGATATAATTTTCTACTTTAATTTCAATTTTGTTCCTTCCTTAATAAAGAACACCTACAATGTTTTAGTATATGTATCAATTAAAACGTGGATATCAAATTTAGTGTGGATGATGTGTTCAAAATAAATCAATAATATTCTACCTCTAACATCTTGAAATTTAGACAAAGCTGTATCATCTTTCTCACTCCTATAACATTAATATCCATGGCAACTCTGAAAAATAAATAATTAAGGATTGATCCCAAATTTCGGTTCATGAAGAAATAACTTCAATCAGGTTGTACACCCCGTGTAATCCGCGTATCGGGTTATGCATGTGTACAACCTGATTGAGGATATTTCAAATGAACGGAACAAATAATTTCAATCAATCCTTATAAATTAATTCAAACTTTTTTTGTTATGATATTGAAAAATATATTTATTTTTTCAAAATAAGGCAAATAATCGGAAATAAATTTAAATAACCCTAAAGGTGCCTCATTTAAAGAAAATCGCCTGATGAGAACGGCACGCGACCCTTGGGAACGACGTCTATTTTCAGATTCAGCACATACGAAAATAACCTCAACTTTTTAAACCAATCAAAACACGTATTTTATGACATGTGACTCTATAATTAATTTATTTTAAGATGCAAGAAATAATCCAGAAGATGACAAAATATAACAAGACACAAAAACACCAGTAAAATCAAATCGAACACAAAAATTCGGGAATGAATCCGTTTGAGTGAGATATTGTAAGTCTCGTCTCCCGAATACATGCCTTCCATCCATCATTTCTGGTTAAAATGGGGCATTGTTTTAGGAATCAAGAAATGTATCCTTTTTGTGAGCTTCTTGAAAGACAGATGTAGAAAATATTTTTTTTTTATAATATCTTCTTTTAACACGTAAATATATACAATAGTCAGTGAATATATTGTTTTAACAATTCTGAATAAAGTAAATAAGAGAAATAATGTTTACGTATATATTAACTATATCTCTAAATATATGACATAACTTTCTTAATGGAATATTAAATATGATCACCTATCCTCCACGAGTTTATTTGGGGCTCCTGTGGTGTCTTGCTTTGGTTTTATATTGGTTTTGTATTCGTATTCGTCGGTCGTCAGAACTGTGTGTTAGTCTGTTAGTAACCAATGAATTTTAAGTTATTGAAAATGAAAGAAAAATTAATTTATCTAAAGATCGTGTAAAAATCAAATGCTATGATGCTTCTACTGGAGAACAGCATGTCATCGACATGTCACAGAGTAGCCACCACCCCATTGTAATAAAGTACAGCATGTCATCGACATGTCACAGAGTAGCCACCACCCCATTGTAATAAAGTACAGCATGTCATCGACATGTCACAGAGTAGCCACCACCCCATTGTAATAAAGGTATGGTTGTAGTTGTCATATAATGTCAAAAATGGTTTTCTGTGCGAACACAGTAAGATCCATTCACAATACATAACTGCAATCTACAGATCTAGACGAGTATGAGGATGTGCTCTATATATAAAACTTGAACCTGACGGAAGAAGAAGGTACGGCATCCATCGGAAAGACGTAAAAGACGGACGGGTGAACAACATGACACCAGTCCACAAAATTCCGCGTTTCTCATGCGCTTATGTGTATCATCAAAGGTCAACTATTTATAGGTGTGATCCATTATGCCTTCTTAAAATGGCACTGACATTTCCACATCAAAGCAGCTGTCGTTTTCACTTCTAAATTATTCATTGTGTAGAAAACATATATCACATGTATACATAATTTAACATTACCTAAGAGGTTCATCAAATCTAACGGTAGCAGCACTGTGGAACACAACATGGATTGTTTTTGATAATAACTCAACATTGTCCTGACTAATACCAAGTCCATTCTCTGTTATATCTCCATGAACAGGTATCAACTTCTTGTAAAAATTTGGATTATCTGCTCTTACTTTGTCAAATACCTAAACGTTAAAAAAAGATATATTCATTCAAGAGTTTTAAGACAATCCCCAACCAAGATATTTAAAAACATCATGGACATGTCCCGTGTATGCTATATGTCTTTGACATACAATACAGGTAATTTTTCAAGTTGTCAATTCCATGGTGCAGTACCAGGAGAAGTATTCATGCAATTGTCTAGGTATTACGATCATTAAACGTCGTATACCAATCCAATCAGAAAGCAGTATCTACTATATACAGTAAGGCTTAGTTTCACACCCAGGTTTTGGATGACTTGTTATTGTGATCTACTAGGGGAATAGGGTATATAATAGCCAGTTTTGTATTGTCTATCTGGACCAGGGACTGTCGTGGATGAGATCATATTGTAGTTGGATTCATCCAACAAGTGCCTATTACCACTAAAATTGTGAGATGAAATCCCACGTACGACGATGTGTTCTCGATACCCACGTATGTGACTTGCGGTCGGCCGATGGTGTTCATTCCTTTACCCTCGGTTTCCTCTACCAATAGAGCTGTCGGCCACTATATAACTGAACTAATGTTAAAAGTGTCATTAAACAGCCAGCATTGTAACCCATGTGGACTGTAATGTGTCTGACGGGTATATCTCCTTCTTTCATTAATAGCATTTATTTAAGAAATAAATCATGGAAGCTAGAATGTGGTTAAGAATAGAGAATATGAAAATACCATTGACTTAATACATCGAAAATGGCGGCAAGACAATACTAATACAAGAAAAGAGGAAATTCAAAATATACACTACTCGTCAATTGATGATTTGAAACAGAGAATGAAAGTAATAGAAGACTCAATCACTAATAGGTTGACAACCATGAATATAGAATTACAACATAAAATGGCCATGCAAGAACTTAATCTCAAACACGAAATGGAAGTAAGAGAATTGCGATCAGAAATCAATATCATGAAATGGCACACAAGAAATAAATATACAGAACCATATTCAAATAATCATGAAACTGGACAAACATCAACTGAACCACCAAGAATGCGGCTAGCACAACCGCCGGCGTACCATAATGTATTTGGTTCACAACAATACCAAATGAACATTCATGAACATACCCTAAATAACCCAGGTTACTATCCAATTGTTGTACCAGCCTATAGACAACCATATAATCATATAGGTCAACAAATGAGATTTCAACCACCAGGTCAAATACATGCACCACAACATAGTACATTTGTGAGACAACAACCAACGCAAGTGCAACAGCGAATGCATATACACATGCAACATCCAGCTCAAATACACCAACCCATTCAATTACAGCATTCAACTCAACTACAGGAAGCGACCAAGGTGCATCAAAGTACTCCCGTTCAAGGGCGGTGCATCAAAGTACTCCCGTTCAAGGGCTGATACAAACTCAACAACCGATTCGAGAAAAACATTCAACTCGAGATCAACAGCCTTTAAATCGATATCATAATTATATCCCACAAGTTCTTCAACATCAAAGTAGTGCACAACAAACTAGTCAACAAAAAC
>MJUT01015130.1:213744-227836 GCA_002080005.1 Gigantidas platifrons | reverse complement strand
AAAAAAAAAAAAATTCAAAAATAAATATAAATACAGCAGATAAGGAGGAGTTAATGAAACTCAGAGATATTGGAGACAAGAGAGCATCATTATTAATTAGTGAATGAAAGACTAAAGGTCCACTTACTGTTGAATCCGTAAAATTAATATCAGGAATACCATCAAATATCTGGGACCCATTGTTTTTGTCTGGAAAGATTGTATTTGGGGAAGAGGAGATGGGGGAAGAAACTGGGGACGAAATAGCACGATTACAACAATTGGTTAATACATTTAAAACCGAGGCGCTTATATTAAAACAAGCCGAAGTGAGATTGACGAAAGAAATAAAACAATTAGAAGTCGGATATGAAGAACAAGTTGAAGAACTACAAACAGAATTGAGTACTTGGAGAAAACAAAATGATATTCTCCTTAAACAAATGAAGGAACGAGATGATAAATTTGAGGACTTCACAAAACAGCTTAATGAACAAAATTCAGCAGAAATTCAACAATTGAAGCTTGAGGTAAAACAAACAAAACAGGAATATGATGAGAAAAAAACCTTTCAAGAACAAGAAATACCACTGGCTAAAAAAGAATTAGATATATTTCAAACTGAAAAGGAACAATTGAAAAAGAAAATTAACGAACAAGAACAATTTGCCGAGTCTATCTATAAGAACACTAAAACCAAAGATGATCAACTAAAAGAACAAGGTGAAAAAATAAAAAAAAATAGAAAAAGAATTACAATTCTTAAAGATTACCAAAGAAGTTGAGACGTTAGCACCACAAAATGTTTACTCAACAAAAAATCGTCAGACAAGTACAGCGAAAAAGCAAGAGAGTAAACCACACTATCTTCAACAACCACAATTTCCCAAGTTGTCCACATACGATGGTAGTAATGACTGGAAGCCATACCAATTACAGTTTGAACATACAGCTACTCGTTTTGAATGGAATGAGGAGCAGAAACTTGACAATTTCCTGTTGTGCTTGAGAAGCAAGACTTTGAAGTTTTTCAGTACCCGTCCACTCTCTGTACAAAACGACTTTGGGAAATTAATGGAGAAAATGAACCAGAGATTTGGATAAAAAGATCTTCCACGCTCAATACGCAGACAATTACAAGAAGTAAAACAAAATGTTGATGAGTCCATTGAAGAATATGCGGAACGTGTACAGGAGCTGGCTACGGATGGTTACCTAGATGCCACAGAATATATCATAGAATTAATGGCAGTTGACGCATTCTTAAAAGGCTGCTAAGACAAGAAATCTGTTCTCTCAGCAATGGATAAGAATCCGAGCAGAATAGATCAGGTCTTGCAGTATGTCAAAAACTCCATACAAAACCAAAGAATACCTTTGGGCTATAAGAAACCAGTAGAAGTTAGGAAAGTGCAGTTTGAGGATCAGGTATATGAAGCTAATGATTCAGACAGTGACACCGGAAATACTGTTCGTATTTTGAATAAGAAACCATTTAAATCAAATTGGCAACAAACTATGGAAGGCAGAATGGAAAAAAGGAGAAAGATGTTAGTGGAATCAAAGACAATGTGGCGAAGATCTTGAATATACTATCAAGTAAGCAAAATGAGAAGATGCGATCCAGATCACGTCTCCTAACAGATACCGAAGTCCTACGAGGAAAGTCACCTGCTATGCCTACAATGAAAAGGGGCATTACATGAACCAGTGCCCAAACAGGAAAATTATATCGCCATCTAGTAAACCTCTAAATGGACAAGGATCGAGGAGGTAGGCCAACCATCGATCCATCCTGGTCATACAGGCCAACCACCAACACATGACAGTAGTAATTCTCAATCTTTCTGTTTTATTAATAGCGTCGGTTCCTCTGGCCTTAACAAGACAGAAGATTCAGAATCGACAAAAGCTGGGGCAGAACAAGAAGAGAGAAGAGGTTGAAATGAAAGGAACAAAGGCAGCTGAAGTAAAAGAGGTCACCATTCCAGGTAAAAGAGGGATACATCTTGTATTACCAATTTCCATAGATGGTATGAAAATAGATGCAGTCGTGAATACTGGGGCACAGATAACAATTATTAGTAAAGAGTTTGCAAAACAATTAAAACCACCAGTGGTATTTGGTAATTCAATCTCTTTGATGGGAGCTGGTTGTGGCAGCCAAGTTAGGAAACACAGCTATCTCCAGAATTGGGAAGACAGAAACAAAATGGAGGTTCCTGGTAGGAGACATTTCAGACAATGTGACACTGGGTCTTGATCTGCTACACCATTTCCATGCTGTGATAGATCTATCAGAATACACAATTAAGATAGGTGAGGAGAAAATATTACCCAATTGCATTCGTGTTGGAGAAAAGGGAACAAGCATACGAATGGTAAAACCTGGCAGGTGTCTGATGGCATGCCGTCCAAATTGAATGTGTCGACCCTATATAGATACTAATAATCCACTATAAAGGGTCGACACATACAATTTGATGTTAACATAAGATTGTATGAATATTGACACGAACAGTTTAAATAACGAAAAAGAGATGAAATAATAAAGAAATAAAGAAATGTTTATTAAAAATAAATTTGTAAACAGAAAGTTAGAAAAAAGGAGGGTGGTAAGTCCGTAGCACGAGCGCCTGTGATGTTAATCGGATTTTCAGTACGAGTCCATTCCTATTTTTTTGTATTTAGATGAACCCTAGGAGACCAGGCCTGCAGTTTGATATTATTCGATCCCAGCAAGGATTTATAAGTCGTGATCCCAGCAACTATAAAAGTTTGAAAAAAAAACTTTCAATAATAATAATAATTCATGTAATAACGATTTTAAATATTGTTTTAATAAACTTTATTACGATTGTAAACATTCGATTGTTTTAATTATTGTCGAGTGTAGGCTCGGCTTGGTACAATCAGCGAAATGAGTCTAGGGTTCAATAATCGTTCTTTATTAATCATAGTTAATGGTTAATAATCACAGCTGAATTAATGACTAATTAACACAAATGATGACAAATTTATCCCACCTTTATCCGGTGGCTAATAAAAGTTGTAGCCCGGGCCCGGGTCCGAGCCAAAAACACCGGCCAAAAATCAAAATTTCGTTATTAAATAGTTATTTATGAACCTTTTTCCTGAAACTTGGGTATATTTCGTAGAAACATATCACACATTGTAAAATAGAACAATTTTTGTAGAAAAAATTATTTTTGATGACGTTTTTGGCACTTTTTATGATGAAAATTAATAAAAGTTTTAATCCGGGCCCTGGTACAAAAATCAATAAATCCTGATTAGATAATATCCTAAGAATATTTGTTGGTAAACAAATTATATATTTTATTAAAATATAAACATAAAAAGATATATGATATCTTAGCATTGTGTTAATAATAAAAGCAATATGATCCCCCTTTTCTCAGATCAAATGCAAGTTGTAACCGGAAATTAAATACATCACATTTTTGTTATGCTGTTTAAAATAAGGATATATCGGCATGAATTAATAATAAAGAAATACTATTCAATCTACTTGGTATCATTTTGGCAGTGCTTCCAACGGTACTTTACTAAATTTTCAGGGAAGTTTCTCTTTACTTGCAACAAATGCAACAGTGTTTGATGAGCAATATGTGTTATTAGGTAATGCAATGTGAACTGATATGAACTTTCTTCACAAATGTGAATCATGTGTTTTTATTGTACATAAATGTATGTATTTATCGTTATATCCTATATATTTATTTTAAAAAAAACAAGTTTATCCCTCTATCTGTAACTGTTAAGTAAACAATTATCGGTTGGTAATCTGGTGCCGTGTTCTCGAAAAGTATCCTAAGATTTGTCGTAAGATATGTCTTAGGACGATCTTTAGGATGGTCTTAGGACCATCGTTTGGACATGTCATAGGAGTGATCTCGAAGCTGTCTTTAGACTATCCTAACTTAGGATGTCTTTACCATGTCCTAAGTGTCAACGCAATAAGTAAAATAATAGAAATATTGTGCACAGCAATTGTTTCCAGTATTAATATATAGCAAATCCTAAAGATACTCATAATAAATTATAAGATGTAAATAAAGTTTGTTTCTTTAAATTTCATTTATTTTTTAAGCTGTATCCCATCAGGCTGTTTCTTGTTTCTTTAATTTGCAATTATCTATATAAATAGTTCTGAGGTTCATATACGATATGGAACTAATGTGTAAAACCTTTCTATAATGAAATTCAGTCATTACCGTTATTTTTGTGTGGTTACTTTCGAGTTAGCTGATTTCAAACTTTCAATGAATTACTGGTTAAAGATGAATAGAAGATATCTCGTGCGCCGTTAAAGTTATAATAGAAAATCATTGTAAAGTAACTTATTTCGATTTAAAAACTGTATAAAGCTGTATAGCAATCATGTTCTACCACTTTAATTTCGTTTTTGGTACAAAATATCAAATTATATTACAATTTCGGGGCTAGGACCAATATAAGACACCTCCATGGATGTCCTAAAGTTAAGACAAATTTTGCGAAATGTCTTAAGTTACACGACTTAGCTAAGACTAAGATTTGTTCTAAGATGGTCTTAGGACATGTCTTAGTCCTAAGACACTTTCGAGAACAAGCCCCTAACATTTATCACACCTCACAGTAAGCACATTCAACCGTACATCTATCAATGAATTATAACTTGGATTATGGTCATTTAAATGGGTGCTCATTACATTCAGGGGTCCGTGTGGCTCAATGAGCTAGGTTGTTGGATCTAACAACTCATATAAGCCTATCACCAATACGGCGTGGGTTCGCGCCCGGCTTTGTAAATTAGAAAAAAAGTGTGCACTCGACTTGCAGCCGCAAGTGATAAAGGTTTATCAGTTGCTTGCCCATGGTCGGTGGTTATCTCCGGGTACTTCGGCTTCCTCCACCACTAAAACTGGTCGCAATGATATAGGTGAAATATTGTTGAAAGTGGCGTTAAAACACAAAAAATCAATCAAAAAATCATTACATTCGGTTTACATCTTTTGAAAAATATACAACCCAAATGTATTCCTTATTTACCTGGTAAATTTTCAAAACTGTGCAGCAATTAAAAAATTGATATTTATCATTGCTCTGACGGCGTATTGTTGCTATATTATAATACAATTGAAACTGAGTTTTTAGCTCCAAAATGGAAAATTATTTAACTTTTTTATATTATAAAACCCAATGATAATTTAATTATACCGAATTAGTTTAAGAAATAAATCATGGAGTCCAGAATGTGTTTTGAGTTTTAACACGGATTTGCAGATCTGAGTATTTTATACCGAACCAGATGTGAGGGATAACATAAACATTTACTAATATCTGCCAAATGTTGAGGGTGGCAAAACTAATGTATACATAGTTTTAAAGACATTTAATTTTGGATTTAAAAAACTCAGTTTCATCTTTATAATTTCATATGTGAATATTAGCATGTTTTTTTTTATCAATGTAGCTGTGAATGTGAAAAAAATGTGAAAATTAGTTATTTAAGTCTCAAATATACTAGTAATTCTAACATGACGTCCTTCATTGGCTATATAAATAATACAGTGATAAAACTCACGATATATTTTAATTCGCTCATGCGTATTGACGAACAAATTACAAACATAATTCTCTAGTGAATTTATGTATTCATACAGCACTGTGGTGCATAACAAACATAAAAATGCCCGTATTGTTTTTACCTATATTTTTCCGGAATAAATACTTAAGACAACCATCAATGGACTTTGACTTTTGAAATTAAACATCTTCCGAAAGTCTTTTACAAGGAACGCTGATGATATTGAAAGAGATGGTTACTGATTTATTTTTTATACTTTCTGAGCATTTTACTTGTTTAAGTTGCTAAATTCAAAATGCCTTTCAATTGGAAAATATCAGTAACTTCATAGCATCACAGTCTATTATACATAAAAGAAAAACAATTGTAAACTGTAAAACATGAAGGTTAGTGAATTTTGTTATCAAATGCATTTCCATTACCGACTTCCACTTAAAATAAATAAGTTAGATTTTTCCTACTAGAATCGAAATAATTCATGGAAGCCAGCGTTTGTATCACGTTTTAACATGGGTAACATTATATTCGTTGCATTTTATCCCTCGCTAACGCTCGGGATAAAATTTGTTCGAAAATAATGTTACCCATGTTAAAAGTGTATACAAACTCTGGCTTCCATTAATTATTTCTTAAATCTTCCTTGTTTTCAACAATAAACCAGGAAATGTTGTTTCAGCTTTAATATAACATACTCGACAATATGCACTCATAATTGATGATATCTTATTGTAACACAGACAAGAGATGACGTGCATTAAATGATTTTAAGTAGCTTAACCCCGCTATTTAATATTGAAGTGCTCTATTTTTATCAAGCCAGTAGATTGATTAATCATGTATATATGTATGTAAACACACTCAACGTACACCTGTCAATTAAATTGCGATGTTCGAGGTTGACTTGGTATAACTCGTGATTTTATTATTGACGGGACCATTTATTGAGTTCGACTGTTCGAGGTATCAGTGATCGAGCGAAAGAGGTTTGTTTTACTTAAAAATATATGGAAAATTGACGAGACTTTCAAATAAGTTCGAGACATCCATGGTATTCGATCCATCCGAATTCGAGGGACTCAGGTTTGACTTATGTAAAATGCTGATTGCCACTTTTTCATTGTTTTTCATACTTTATTTAAAGATTTGACTGAACATATTTTATATCCAAAATGCAACAGAATGCACCATTTTGCGTCCTTCTGAAGAAAATAATTTTTAGGGGGGGGGGGGCAAACCCCCGACCCACCTACCACATTTAGTCTCTCGAGGGTTGGCATGTATGTGTTTGTATTAATATTCAAATACATATCAACATTGATCGCTTCCAAATCTATAATAACAATAAACAAATCCTATATATCTTCATTAATTTTTCACTGATTGTAGATTTTAATTAATAATATGATATTTACCTGTCTGTTGACATTGTGTATTCTCCAAATATTCTAAGTATACGTTGCCTGTTTTGATTGGGAATACAATGTTCAAGATCTGTGGTCCATTCTGTTTCCTCCGTTCCATACAAGCTTTGTATTCCCGCTCAAATTGAAAGATAGCCATTCCAAACAAGTCATTATGACGTTCTGTTCTGTTACCAAGTATTTGTTTGAGACAAGAAAAATGTTTTCGTCTTCCCCGATAGGGAAGGTTCTTGACACCATGACTGTCTACAAACAACACTTTCTTAGTTTTATACACTTTTTTGTCATCATCATCTTCATCTTTGTCTGTATGACATCTTGGCTTAGCAGCCATTGTGTACTTTATTAGCGTATATCTCACCTACAAATATATATCTATTGTATCTACGATTGAGCTAAATATCCATTCAAATTAAAATCCATAGAAGTGATACCGGTATTTATTTAATTGAGATCACTGCTGACATTGTTTTCATGTTAATATAATATGATATTTGTTGCCTCTCTGCTAATTAAGCAACCCTACTGCACTTCAGAGAAAAAGCACAGCCTACTTGGCTAGGAATCAACATAATGTGTCCATGTTAAGCGACATGTCTACCCGCGGACAGTTGTTACAGTGAGCTAGTAATATACCAATCCATCATGTTGGTCTAGTACAAAGCGGACATCATTGTCATTTCAGGTAATGTAGCATGTTTTCTCCCATTATTACGGCGTTTTAACCCCGCTCAACTAGTGGTTGAAAAATCTGTAATCCTATATGGGAGATTAAAATGTCTCGTGCCTTTCCCCGCATTAATCTCAAACGCATTAATTTCAAATTTTGAAATAAAGTTCGTGTTAAATAATGGGAGAAACAAATTTTCCATCAGTTGCCCAAGTGGGTTACGATATTTCTCCACTCTCGAGATCTAAATTAAAGATTTTAACCACTCGCCCGACGGCTTATGGTTAAAATTTTAAATTTAACTCTCTGGGAGAAATATCGTAACCCACGGGCAACTGAAGGATAATCTATATGTCCCCATGATAATGGCGTTAAACAACAATCAT
Organism: Gigantidas platifrons; assembly: GCA_002080005.1. Lineage (NCBI taxonomy): Eukaryota > Metazoa > Mollusca > Bivalvia > Mytilida > Modiolidae > Gigantidas > Gigantidas platifrons. Next base: position 219,787 of record MJUT01015130.1, on the reverse strand, counting down.
GTATTCTTACATAATACAAATGAAACACAGAAAATACCACAATGTTTGCACAATTCATAAACCAAATATCAAATATAAAGGTTTATTCTAATGGTGGGTTAATAATATTATTATGTAGTCTTCCATGATATTTTAATGTCTAATGGTGATATTAAATTTCTATAATGCAGTCTCTCATGATATTTTAATGTTTAATTGTGGGTTGATATTTTTTATTATGCAGTCTTCCATGATATTTTATGCTTAATGGTGGGTTTATATTTTTTATTATGCAGTCTTCCGTGATATTTTAATGTTTAATGGTGGGTTTAGATTTTTAATAATGCAGTCTTCCATGATATTTTAATATTTAATGGTGGGTTTAGATTTTTTATAATGCAGTCTTCCATGATATTTTAATGCTTAATGATGAGTTTATATTTTTTATAATGCAGTCTTCCAAGATATAATAATGCTTAATGGTGGGTTTAATTTTTTATGATGCAGTCTTCCAAGATATTTAAGTGTTTAATGGTGGGCTTAGATTTTCATGATGCAGTTTTCCAAGATATTTAAATGTTTAATGGTGAGATTATATCTTTATAATGTAGTCTTCCAAGATATTTTAATATTTAATGGTGAGATTACATCTTTATAATGTAGTCTTCCAAGATATTTTAATGTTTAATGGTGAGATTACATCTTTTTAATGCAGTCTTCCACGATATTTTAATGTTTATTGGTTAGTTTATATTTTGTAATGTAGTCTTCCACGATATTTTAATAATTAATGTTTGCTTTATTTTTTTTTGTTATAATGCACTCTTCCCAGATATTTTAATGTTTATGTGGGGCTTAAATTTTTATAATGAAGTCTTCCAAAATATTTTAATGTTTAATGTTTGGGCTAAATTTTAATAATGTAGTTTTCCTAGATATTTTGATATTTAATGTTTGGGCTAAATTTTAATAATGTAGTTTTCCTAGATATTTTAATGTTTAATGTTTGGGCTAAATTTTTATAATGTAGTCTTCCTAGATATTTTAATGTTTAATGCTTAGGCTACATTTTAATAATGTAGTCTTCCTAGATATTTTAATGTTTAATATTTGGGCTAAATTGGCATAATGATAAAACATTTTATATGGTATGAAAACAAATCCCAGATAATTCAAACAAAATGATACAGAATATAAAAAAATACACATTTTATATGACGACGTGTAAGTGGACTTGATAAACCATTATGAAATATCTATTTATAGAGCCTCTATTTTGTTATTTAGAATAATTTACCACATGTACAAAAAAATGTTTCTGATCAGGATTAAAATAATATACTTTGATTATCTACATAATATTCTTATTCTTATTTTTAACCTAGAAACACTTTCCTAGTATATTTTACCTATATCACACTCATTCACTCCCATCTTGCTGCTTGGTTTTGATATGCTTTAATTCTATTGGATAAACATATCTCCGGGAATTTTCAGATTAAATATAGAAACAGGTACTTCCCATTAGTTTCGTATGAATTGTAGAACATCTATAAATAACATTAACCTACAAATATAGCATGGATATTCAAATTGTGTTAAGATAAATCGTTCAACAATATTTAGATCATATGTAATTTACTTAATAATATACATTTCTCATATTTATGTAAAATCGACAATATTATAGCACAAAAAAGAGAAGATTGTAAAAATACTTAGTACGTTTTATCCATGTATGATCACATGCGCTTATTGCATGGATCCCCCTTTTTCACCATTTGGTTACATATTTATTGACAATAAAATTCTTTATTATTTTCATTTCTTTTTCGCTTGGTTCCCATGTTCGTTGCCATAGCCATACAGTCTTATGATAACAACAGTATCCATGCCCGTGCCCTGTATACATTTACTAAGAAAAAAAGGGGGGATGGGTAAAATTGGGAGTAGTAACATCGTGGGCTATTATAACCTCCAAAACACGTCTATTCATATAAATTTCTTCATCCTGTCTCGGCAATTAGCAAGATGCATGGGCTGGTAGAAATATCATATAATTATATGTAAAGTATCTTAACAATCATTAAATTTTGAGGAGGAAAATTAACGACCTAATCATGTATTTGAATGTTGTAATAATCTATTAATTCTAACTCATGTCTGTATATACCTGTATGCAGGAAGTAATTCCCGTGGTATTATGGGTAATACGAGAGAGAGGGAGACACATGTACACTGCTGTGATCAAGAGATTGCATAGATCAATACGAACGTGAAAATCTTAAATAAAAGAAATGGATATGAAATCATAAAGACATTTCATAGTTTACTAGCAAGGTCCACAGAGAAAACATGCTTAGCATATGTATCAAATTCAGACTAGTACTAGCAATGTATGAGTACTCAACTATGATTAACTGCAAGTGTCTTTTTAGGTGGAGGACTATGACCATCACTTCAGCTAATATTTCCACATCATTAACGCCATAACACAATATTATTATATAAATCTTAACCTATTGACTTTAATTAAATCGTTAAGAGTCACCAGAAATATTAAATTTACTTTCGACCATTAGTAATCAACTAGGTGTACTCTGGGAGTGGTATATGAAATCACAACCAACTGTATCCATAGCAATAAGACACTCTGATCATTATCTAGTATACCACATGATGTACATATTTTACTGATGTATTACTATTTGTCTTTACTGTCAAACCTATATTTATAGGACACCCAAGAGAACCTGAAAATGTGCCTTTATGAACAGTTGTCCTTTATATATAGGTTAAAATTATATACACTATTCATCTATAAGAAAAATGAGGTGATTTGCTATATAGAGGTGTCATTTAAGGCCGGTTTGACTTGTAAATTGATCCCGCTATTGATATTAACTAAATGTAAAGTTTACAGTAGAAAACAACATACAGACATAGACTATAATCAAAGCGTATTGTATTATGTTTTTTTGTTGTTATTACTAGAATATCGGTGGACAAGACACGTTGTAGATAGTCTGGCGATAAATATAATCTCTTGGATTGGTCTGATATTGTCAATAGCTGGCTTGTCCTTAACTATACTCTCATTCTTCCTATTCAAGTAAGTATATACAAATATGTTTTACCACAATCTAGAATTGCATTCGTTCGTTCGTTCGTTAATTCATTCACTCATTGTTTAACTTTGGCTGCGAAGTATTTCAATTGCAGATAAAAAAAACCTGTACAAGCAATAATACATGTACACATGTATAACCGTGAGAATGTAATGTGGCTACAGAGTGAATATTTTGGTTGCCAAATGTTAAACAGATAATGGATACAACCCTGATAGTTGAGCTATGCTACTTACGCCAACTCATAGCAAACATTTGGTCATAGGCAGGTGTTCAATGTTGTATTCTAGAATCGTGGTTAATGTATATTTACCACAATTTAAACTGTGTTATCATCGTAGCCAGTATAGATAAAAGTGTGAAGATACTAAATGGTTATCACAAATTATAAACCGAAGGATAGCCAATACAATGTCTAAAAAAAGACGAATACACAAAACTATGGTGAACAAAAAATATTATAAAATTAAAGATTGAGCAACAAGAACCCTAAAAGTCGAAGATGAACACATGTGCTCCGGAATCCAGCTTTTGCTTCTCTTTGTCAGTTTTTAACCAAACGCCAGAAGAGAAGAGAAGGAGAATAAGTTCTAAGTTGAAAAACTTGTATCTGATCCTATTGTCATGTTTTTGGACAATACAACATTTTTAAACTATTAACTAAACTCCCTTATCAATTGAATAATCATTGATATTTCTTAGTAGTACACATGATAGTAGATAAAGTCATCAGAACCTAGAGAAAGAACTCAAGCGATTTGTGTCTTTTACATAAGGTCATTTCACGTTTATTTTAGGTCACATGACATTAAACAACAAACACTGACTCACTCATTTAGGGTATGCATTGTACCCATTATTGAAGACCTTACTGTCACTGTGACATCTAGGGTATGAATTTTACCCATTATTGAAGACCTTACTGTCACTGTGACATCTAAGGTATGAATTTTACCCATTATTGAAGACCTTACTGTCAATGTGACATCTAGGGTATGAATTGTATCCATTATTGAAGACCTAACTGTCACTGTGACATCCAGGGTATGAATTGTACCCATTATTGAAGACCTTACTGTTACTGTCACATCCAGGGTATGCATTGTACCCATTATTGAAGACCTTACTGTCACTGTGATATCTAAGGTATGAATTGTACCCATTATTGAAGACCTAACTGTCACTGTGATATTCAGGGTATGAATTGTACCTATTATTGAAGACCTTACTGTCACTGTGATATCTAGGGTATGAATTGTACCCATTATTGAACACCTTACTGTCACTGTGATATCTAGGGTATGAATTGTACCCATTATTGAAGACCTTACTGTCACTGTGATATCTAGGGTATGAATTGTACCCATTATTGGACACCTTACTGTCACTGTGACATCCAGGGTATGAATTGTACCCATTATTGAAGACCTTACTGTCACTGTGACATCTAGATCTGCAATAAAAGTATAAGCATGAAGAAGATTTGTATCTCGTTTTACATCCAAAACTGTTTATGCTTATAGTGTGTCTAGAATTTGCTTTTCTGTATTTCTGTTATTAAATCTATTCAACTCTATTTTCAGACATCTTCGTAAAGGTAGAGCTCAACAGACACTGTTCAATCTAGCATTATCAATGCTGTGTTTTCTTGTAGTATTCATAGTAGGAATCGAACAGACCCACGACTTCTATGGTTGTATTGTAGTGGCGGCATTCTTACATTATTTCATTCTTGTGGCTTCTATGTGGATGTTAATGGAAGGAATTCTGCAATATCTTAGATTTGTTAAAGTTCTAGGAACATATATTCCTCATTTTATCATTACAACTGCAGTTCCGGCATGGGGTGAGATTACATTACTATATTTATTTCATTATAGGATTATACGTCATTTTTCAGAATGGACATTTCTGTCATGTTGATGACGGCATTGGTCATGTCTACACATCGATAATTCTGAAAGCACAGTGTTTAATCCTTTCATTCCAACCAACAAAGGTTTGAGGTAGTAAGGCGATCTATTTCCATACTGTACCTCGCCATGTAAAAGAAGTGCACTTTACACACACAGTCAGAAGTTCTTATGAATATAGATTGCGAGTAATATAATCCAACACGTAAATGAATAATGAAAATAATTTGTATTTGTGTTAATTAGAGAAAAAAAACTTGTAAATAGTTTTTACACTTAAATGTGTAAATTAAACGGACGAGACGTCAAGCGGTAGCCATATTATATACAGTGGATACCAAAGTAATTCCGGCTAGCGGAATCATTCATGTGTAGACCTGTTGTAAAATACACACCGGAAGTGCTATCATCCAGTCAAAATGATGTTAACTGCACATGTGCAAATAAGACTGGAATTATTATGTAATGCAAAGGAAAATCCTTTGTTTTTTCTTATATCTTTATTTTTGTAAAGGAATAAATATGTAGTGTTTAGATATTTTTTTCTTTTCACTACCATCATATATATCTGATTCATTGGTTTTTATTCTGAACCATAGTAAGATGTGTAAGGTTTTTATGTTCTTATGGCAATGATTGTAACTACTGCAAAATCCATTACCGTCATTGATGTAAATTACATGGCTAGCAAGTGTTTTAAAGATATAATAGAAACGTTTGGTGAAGCGAGTTCACATACTTGCAAATGCTATCACACTTTCCAATATTGATTCTCTACATACCACTATCAGCTATTTTTTGCTTTCCTTTGGTAACCCATGCAGCATCTGGAACATTCTATACACCAAATGACACTAAAACCACAAAGATCTCCAGATGTCGTTTTTATCAACCGAGGTAACAAATACCACACAACCACAGGTCGTTTTACACTCATCTTAGAACATTTTATACACCAAATGACACTAAAACAACAAAGATCTCCAGATGTCGTTTTCATCAACTGAGGTAACAAGTACCACT
>MJUT01015130.1:177922-198613 GCA_002080005.1 Gigantidas platifrons | reverse complement strand
GGGTATGAATTGTACCCATTATTGAAGACCTTACTGTCACTGTGACATCTAGGGTATGAATTGTACCCATTATTGAAGACCTTACTGTCACTGTGACATCCAGGGTATGAATTGTACCCATTATTGAAGACCTTACTGTCACTGTGACATCTAGATCTGCAATAAAAGTATAAGCATGAAGAAGACTTGTATCTCGTTTTCATTTACATCCATATCCTTTTATGCTTATAGTATGTCTAGATTTTGCTTTCTGTATTTCTGTTATTAAATCGATTCAACTCTGTTTTCAGACATCTTCGTAAAGGTAGAGCTCAACAGACACTGTTCAATCTAGCATTATCAATGCTGTGTTTTCTTGTAGTATTCATAGTAGGAATCGAACAGACCCACGACTTCTATGGTTGTATTGTAGTGGCGGCATTCTTACATTATTTCATTCTTGTGGCTTTTATGTGGATGTTAATGGAAGGAATTCTGCAATATCTTAGATTTGTTAAAGTTCTAGGAACATATATTCCTCATTTCATCCTTAAAACTGCTGTTCAGACATGGGGTGAGATTACATTACTATATTTATTTCATTATAGGATTAAACGTCATTTTTAGAATGGACATTTATGTCAAGTTGATGAGAGCATTGGTCATGTCTACAAATCGATAATTCTGAAAACACAGTGTTTAATCCTATCATTCCAACCAACAAAGGTTTGAGGTAGTAAGATGATATCTTTCCATACTATACCTCGCCATGTAAGAGAAGTGCACTTTACACACACAGTCAAAAGTTCTTATGAATATAGATTGCGAGTAATATAATCCAACACGGAAGTAAGCAAATTCAACTTTGAATAGCAACAACAGTAACTGAATAACGAAAATAATTTGTATTTACATTAATTAGAGAAAAAAAACCATATTGTTAATAGTTTTTACACTTAAATGTGTAAAATAAACAGGCGAGACGTCAAGTGGTTGCCATATTATATACAGGGGATCCCAAAGTAGTTCCGGCTAGCGGAATCATTCATGTGCAAACATGTTGTTAAATACACAGTGGAAGTGCTATCATTCAATCAAAATGCATTTATCCGCACATGTGTAAATAAGACTGAAATTATTATGTAATGCAAAAGAAAATCCTTTGTTTTTTCTTTTATCTTTATTTTTATAAATTTAAAGGATTAAACATGTAGTGTTTAGATATTTTTTTCTTTTCACTATCATCATAAATATCTAATTCATTGGATTTTCTTCTGAACCATAGTCAGAGGTGTAAGGTTTTATGTTCTTATGGCAATGTTTGTAACTACTTCAAAATCAATTACCGTCATTGATATACATTACATTCTTAGCAAGTGTTTTAAAGATATAATAGAAACGTTTGGTGACGCGAGTTCACATACTTGCCAATACAAGCACACTTTCCAATACTGACACTCTACGTACCACTATGAGATATTTTTTGCTTTCCTGTTGGTAACCCATGCAGCATCTGGAACATTATATACACCAAATGACATTCAAACAACAAAGGTCTCCAGGTGTCGTTTTCATCAACTGAGGTAACAAGTACCACTCAACCACAGGCTGTTTCACACTCATCTTAGTGTATGGGTTATGCTCATTCTTGAACATGCTACTGTGACTGTGAAATGTAGAACAGCAATAAAAGCGATGGTCCCTTATTATAATTTGTGTCCAAGTCTATAGTTGGATTGTCTCTCTTGTTCATTTACATTCATATCCTTGCATACCAATAATCTGATGTTCTAATTTTTGGATCTTATATTGATGAATTTACAGGTGTGCCATTAGTACCAGTAATAGTAGTTGTGGCCATTGATCACGAGATGTATCAAGGAGGGAAAAAAGCGTAAGTTATTATTTTAAGCTAACAATATTGAAAAAAAAATCCAGGTTTCTTTCGAAATGATCTGCAAAAGTTAGAATACATTATTTATGTATTGCAATTTAAATAAAATGAAACATAGATGTTACTTTTTGTCTGTCAACCCAGGTCACTGTTGTTCCTTTACTAGCCGAGTTGCAACGAAATTGCAGTCGGCTTATGTTTTGGCGAAAGGCTGGGGGCGGGTGGGAGGGCGGGCATATGGATGTCCTTCGTTAACGCGATAGCGCTCTTAGTTTTTAATTATTGATAGGAAGCTTTATTACACTATTATTTAGAGGGAGTTCGAAATTCAGATTAATCTATTGTTATTTTTTTCTTGTAAAATCATGTTTTTTTTTTATAGAAAAAGTACATATTTTGAGAATTGTCTTCGTTAACGCGATAGCGCTCTTAGTTTTTGGCCGATCAACATAATTAATGGTAGGAAGCATTATTACACTATTATTTAGAGCGAGTTCAAAATTCAAATTAATCTATTGTTTTTTTTCTTGTAAAATCATGTTTTTTTTTATAGAAAAAGTACATATTTTGAGAATTATCTTCGTTAACGCGATAGCGCTCTTAGTTCGTGGCCGATCAACGTAATTTTTGGTACACTATTATTTAGAGCGAGTTCGAAATTCAGATTAATCTATTGTTTTTTTCTTGTAAAATCATGGCTTTTTTTAATTGAAAAAGTACATATTTTGAGAATTATCTTCTTTAACGCGGTAGTGCTCTTAGTTTTTGGCCGATCAACATAATTATTGGTAGGAAGGTTTATTACACTATTATTTAGAGCGAGTTCAAAATTCAGATTAATCTATTGTTTTTTTCTTGTAAAATCATGGTTTTTTATAGAAAAAGTTGATATTTTGAGAATTACACATTTCTCTGAAACTACAAAAGATAGAAACTTAATATTTGGTATGGATGGAGATGTCAATGTGAAGTTGTGCATTCAACATATTTTATCCCCGGGGCTCAGGCCGACCCCGCTGGGGAATCTGTTTAAAAAAATGTGACCGAGATCCCCACCCTAAACCATATATATTTATGATCAGGGTGACTAGGCAAATTAAATGCATTATAGCTCAGGCCCCGGATTCATACCCCATCCCCTACCCGAAGTGAACTTTTTAATGGTTGAGATCCCCACCCCTAAACCATATATATTTATGATCAGAGTGACTAGACAAATTAAATGCCTTATAGTTGATGCCCTGGGTTATCATACCCCACCTCTACATGAAGTGAACTTTTTAATGGTTGAGATCCCCACCCCTAAACCATATATATTTATGATCAGAGTGACTAGACAAATTAAATGCCTTATAGCTGATTCACTGGGGTGTCATACTCCACCTCTACCTGAAGTGAACTTTTTAATGGTTGAGATCCCCACCCCTAATCCATATATATATATGATCAGGATGACTAGGCAAATTAAATGCATTATCACTCAGGCTCCGGGGTCATACCCCACTCCATACATGAAGTGAACTTTTTAATGGTTGAGATCCCCACCCCTAAACCATATATATTTATGATCAGGGTGACTAGGCAAATTAAATGCCTTATAGCTCAGATCCCAGGGGGTCATACCCCACTCCCTACCTGAAGTGAACTTTTTAATGGTTGAGATCCCCACCGCTAATCCATATATATTTATGATCAGAATGACTAGGCAAATTAAATGCATTATAACTCAGGCCCCGGGGTCATACCCCACTCCCTACCTGAAGTGAACGTTTTAATGGTTGAGATCCCCACCTCTAAACCATATATATTTATGATCAGGGTAAATAGGCAAATTAAATGGCCCAAGATTTTGACTTGCAATTCGGCTGTTGCATCTGTGATGCATTGTCGATTTTTCTGATTCATATGAGGAATACTTCATGCATGGCCTTCTTAAGAAAAACGAAAAGAAGTTAGCCGGATCCATTGATTACATCTTCTGCTATACTGAGGTTGAAATAAAAGATATTACAGATACGACCTGATCTGCTCCATACCTTGTTCTACACCGTGAAATTGGTATTGAGGACCGATGAAGAACGAAACTGTAGGATAAAAGAGATGATTTCAATTTTCACATTGTGAACTTTCCATTTATATGTAACCACATTCCATCAGCACTTGTATATGAAGTATATATCTCCCATTTCATCCGAAATTTCCAAAGCTTATAGTTCATATCATGATGTCCTTGATAGAGGGTTGTTGCTAAGAAGGACTACTATTGATTAAGTTGAAGTTGTCACTTTGAAAGTTTTACGGTGACCACCATGACGGCGTTAACTGTTACGAAATATTTATATCAAAAACGATCACGGATATGTTCCACTTGTGGTAAACACTTCCCGGTCCTTTATCTATTCATGACTTATAACGGGATTTATAACTAGAATAATACGACGGCTGCCACTAGTGTAGCAGAACTACTTACCCTTCGCATGTGCCTGATTTCACCCTGGTTATTCCTTTGGTATCTTGAAAGTGGTCTTACGCTTGTGATTCAAATTGGAAATAGGAATTGAATTTATCAGTAAATTTGAATTTTTATTTTGTAGATGTTGGATGTCGTTGACTGCCTTTTACTATGCCTTTGCTATGCCAGTTGGAATTATTATTCTGGCTAATACAATTATTTTCGGTATGATTCTGAAAAATCTACTGGGTCGTCCTAAAGGTCTACAATCTAACCAGTCAGACAGGAAGAGAGCCATGATGAACCTTCGTGCTGCCTTTTCTGTCTTCGTCTCATTAGGTAAGTGGTGTTGCATTACTTTTGTTTGCTTCAAATTGACAAATTACCTCCAGTTGTTTGTAGGAGGGCTCATGTCGTATTTGAGTAATTTGTGTTGTTTTCAGATGGTGGTGTCCATCACATATTGTGTTGTATTTTTGTTTTGTTTTTCTTCGTCAATTGTGCCATATGCTGCCAGTTTCTCTGAATAGCCTTCCGGCAATCCTTAGTTCTTCACGACTTTCATTGCGGAAATTCGTGTTGATTGCTTTGGCCAATTACATGCCATATGTTTTCGTTTGATGTGATATTCGATACTATTTCCAAGTGAAACAAGATCGTATTATCTTTGTCTTTAGTCCCATTAATTTGTAGGTTGTTCGTGTTTACTTTCTGTTATATATATATATATATATATATATATTGTGTCCCAATGCAATTTCCATATCAATACACCCCATTACTACCATATTGACTTGTTGGCTAACAATCAGAATTATGTGTTTTATTTCCACAGAAGCATCGCATGCTTAAATGTGGAAAAGAATGAATTTACTTGAATTGCTTGTCACTACTAAAAGTAATCGTCCTTCGCACAGCTTAGCTGATATGATCCACCTGACGGACAGGGAAAAATGTTTTCTCACCAAAAATTTGAACATTCATTATAGGACACCTGTGTTACTTGTAACAATGAATTGTAATGACCAAATATGTTACAATTGTGGATACTTTCATCTATAATTGACTGTAATTAGGGGTTAACTAGGTGTGAACTGGGTTTATTTGTATACATGATAGTAGCGAATACTCGTGATGATCTCATGATGTAGGAAAACCCCGTTTACAACATTTCTGTAGCACTTTGTCATAAATGATTAGGAAGGTTATAAAGCTTGATTTTCGCAGAGAAAAAAATAGTATAAAAATATCAACTCACATGTTGTATGCTATTTTCTTTATCTCCTATTTTTCTTGTTTTGTTATAACCCTCCCCCCTTTTCGGCTTTACTGTTTTACCTCTGTCTGTCCTTCCGTCCTTCCATCTGTCTGTCCTTCCGTCCGTCCCAAGATATTTTTCGTCGCATTTTTCACAGCAACTGTTGATGGCAGAAATCTGATATTTGGTCACAAGCTTCATATATGTACCCCATATCGTGGGAAGCGTTTTTGAACCCGTCACATTCCTACTTCCTGTTTGCTGACTCGGTTGGTTTTTATACACATTGAAGTTCAATGAATATATATGCGGGGGTATCATAAGTGGGCATTTGCTCACAGTTCATCTTGTTTTGTTTGATTGTTTTGATTTTGTTTATGTTATTTTTTTCCTTGTTTGTTTTTTGTGCTTTTTTTGTTGTTTTTTATTTTACATTAAACAATTGTTTCGTCAACTATGAAAAACTATGGCAGACATAATGACGTCATTCACATAAGCGACTTAAGGAACATTCGTGATTATTTCGTGTAGTAATTGAATTATTATATTTGCCTATACGTTCACTTCGTCTTACTGCTAATGTTGTGAGTTCGTTCATGCATGTGGACGTTTTGATTGTCAGAACTCAAATATCACATAATATATATGGTCGACACTTTTTTTTATCCGGTGTCAATTTCGGATTTGACTGTTGTAAATATTCGTTTTACTGGGCCGCTACTACTACACATCGCAAAGTAAAACTGCCTTTTGACCGTCAATGCCCCATTTGACAATGACCCTAATCGGTGGTGTAATGGTTAGTGTACTCGCCTCTGGTGCGGTAGATCGTTGTTTTGAGCACGATCGGGTCAAAACAAAGGCTATAAAATTGGTATTTGTTGCTTCTCTGCTACGCACGCAGCATTAAGGAGAAAGATTGGTTGGCTTGGAACTAGGAATTGGGTCCGAGATGGACGGCATGTGTATTCGCAGACTGTTGTTTCAGTGAGCTAGCGCTAACATAATAAAACTAAGCATGTTGTTCTAGAACAAAGCTGACCCCATCATCATTTCATTGAAAATTAACCTTTTCTTGCCATGATATAATTTAAAAAAATGGCTGAATTGGCGTTAGCCAACAATCACTCATCACTCACTCACTCACTCACTCACTCCAATAAACAACACCAACTCTTCAAATACAATACAGTTATTTCTAAAATATCTGAAGTTATAACATATTTGAAGTCTTTTCTTTATTATTAATAACTTTGCACACAATTTGATTTTTCAGGATTAACATGGATATTCGGATTCTTTACAATTGAAGAAGCAAGCATAGTGTTCCAGTATATGCTTACCATACTAAATGTGTTCAAAGGATTCCTCATCTTTATTTTGTTTACTGCTCGAGAGAAACAAGTACGTCAAAACTGGAAGAAACTATGTTGTAAAGAAAAACCTTAAGACAAATATACTAAATGTGAATCGTCCTCGGAAATGAACAATATGAGAATCCGTAATAATGTCAACAATTCAGGTTGTGACACTAGAAGTACTGACTTAAATCATAGTTCTAGTCACTCAAATTAAAAATGTACCGTTCATATCACAACGATGACAACTGGGGACTTATTATGTTACAATGATAACTACCAAGGACCAACTATAGTCCAATACTTTCTGGAAAAGACCCAATATATTACAGGTTTTACAATAAAGGACCAATTATATTACAATATTTACTGGAAAGGATCAAATATATTACAATGTTCACAACAAAGGACCAATTATTTATTACGATACTTACTGGAAAGGACCAAATATATTACAATGTTTACAACAAAGGACCAATTATATTACAATACTTACTAGAAAGGTCCAAATATATTACAATGTTTACAACAAAGGACCAATTATAGTACAATACTTAATGGAAAGGACCAAATATATTACAATATTTACAACAAAGGGTCAATTATGGAAAGGACCAATTATATTACAATGATTACAATAAAGGACCAATATTATTACAATATTTATTACAAAGAGTCAATGATATTACTATGCTTACAACAAAGGACCAATTGTATTGCAATATTATAAATATATTACAATGCTTACAAGTAAGGATTACTAATTCTACAACCTTTTATTGGTAAAAAGGGCCAATTATTCTACAAGGGTCATAATTATATTATTATATTACAATGATGACAACATTATATATCACAATAATTACAAACATTTGATCATTATTTGGTGTATTATGACACTTACAACTAACGGGTAAATTATAGTTCACATAGGATCATTGTAAAATTTCATTGCAATACATTATTGATTGTAAATACATTTCATCAAATAAAAATCTCATATTAGATTATATATTTGGTCATTGTGCTATATGCCTCCTTCAATGAAGTACACGAAATCGTATCTGATGCAGACCTTTTTTTGTGTTGAGGCCCAGTGCCTAGCATATATATAGCTCAAAGATCTAATTCTAACACTGTTTGGTTTAATTTTCAAACGTATATATATAGATTCTCCTTCAGTTGGCCATGTGGGTTAGGATATTTCTCCACTCAAGAGAGTTAAATTTAAAATTATAACCACAAGCCGTCAGAGAGTGGAGAAATGTCATAATCCACATGGCCAACTGAAGGAGAATTTGTTTCTCCCGTTATTTAACACGCACTTTATTTCAAAATTTGAAATTAATGCCGGGAAAGACACGAGACATTTTAATCCTCTAGAGGATTACATATTTTTCCACCACTGGTTCAGCTGGGTTAAAACGCCGTAATAATGGGAGACATATATATATTATCACATAATCATGATCATGTACAGCATTATACTATTCTCTCATGCGTACTTGTCACAAAATGTTTAACAGAAGTCACACTAACAGAGCAATTGCTTACCCTTCATTTACCTAACTTTTCTCTTTCATTTTTTTTTTCTTTTTCGATCATTCCCCACGTTACAGCTTCTGGTTAAGCTTTCTTAAAGAAATGTAGTTTTAACTTTAGTTCTTTGAAATCATACAATTAATATGATCAAATACAATTAGTAGATAAAGAATGAAATATACACATAGTTGATGTTATAAATGTTCATGTCATGTTGAGGTTTGCTTTCCGTTTAGCCGCCGTGCGGCATATTCTAGACACATTCTGTAAGGCAGTGTCATAACAATAATAAGCTGTTTCTTTGTCACCCACTATCTCAGTACATACTCCTAATATTGTTAATGAATTCGATTCCGTGTCATCATAGATAAAATACCTCTTGTTTATTGTTATTTTCAAATCACGTAATGCATGTTGTCTATTTACAATGTTATAAAGATGATGGTAACATAGAAACCTAAGACAATGTGACATAACAACAGGTGGTACATAAAAGTCACCATCCTGAACTTCTAGTTCTAGTTCATGAGGTATCAGTGTTGATTGACGTGAATACAGCACAGTATCTACCGTTGCCAGTCTCATCTTCTCATTCAGTGTCATATTTGAACAACTCACGTTCTGTTTGTAGTACATAATAGGCACTGTGGTGTTATTGACATGTAGCGGTATCATATCTGGGGTACAACGAGACAAAACATGATCTATTATCTTTAACGTTGTATTGTACTGACCGAGTACATAGTAAAATGAGGCATATAACAACCATCCAGTCACAGCATCTGTCTTTGTGCCGTCATGTAAATGCTTATGATAACGTCGGATTACATGTACATTAAGTATATTAGTAGCAGGAAACGGCAACATCTGAACAATGGTCTGATTAACCGTGGCATAATAATATTTGCATATTCCTGACAAAATACTCGAGGACTGTGATATGGTTAACGATTTTATATAACTTAACAGTGTGTATCCCTCTTCTATATCAACTTTAAAGTCATTGTAAGTAATTAATCTGTACACAAGCATTTCTAGTTTAACACACGACTCGTTTAACATGGCTTCACTATTAAACAATGTACTAACAGTAAACACCTCACGCTCACCATGTCGTAGTCTTTCTAATATATTCAACAACAGCCGACTATTAGACCGATTTATTTTTCCACGAAACATATTATGTTCTGGAATAAAATAGTTGGGACAATAACAGCACTTCACCCATGTTATTATTTTATCAAGACAAAGAAAATAACAGTTAAATAAGTTTTGTAACTGAAATGCGTTTGTAGAAATTTCTTCTGATAACCAAAAAACAGCTGTTTTCATGAAGTAGGAACACAATAAACCTTTAACTTTATCATTTCTGTCGATAATGTTCTTTAGAGACAGTTTAAGAAGGGCGTAGCAAAGGATTTGTGTGTAGTTCATAGCATGTGATAATTGTTTCTCTGCCATAGAAAAGGATATTCTCCACAATAACCCATTATTTTCTACTTCTTTGGGTCCAATAGGCACTAATATACAACCATAATTAACTATGTGGTCTATTAATATATCTGGTGGCCACTGACCAGGTCTATGACGATATAGCCATTTTTCTGATTGTCTTGGCCAGGAATGTAAGTGAAAGCACAAAGCCAAATCAAATCCCTCACTTTCGTTTGACAAACAAGGACCATGAACGGTAAACTTACTATTAATAGTATATTCAATAAGTTTACGAATGAACAAAATGTTTGACAAAAATATTCCATTTGTTGTTTCAACAAAACATTCAGATGATGTAAATATGCTTTCATAATCAGTATCAGCTATAAGCTTCAATCTAGCAAATCCAGGAAATTCCATGTCATCTTCCACTAGAAGAGTAGTGTATTGTGCTGAACGATTCATGTGTTGTACATTCTGTATTACATGAACATCATTA
This sequence comes from Gigantidas platifrons, assembly GCA_002080005.1. Lineage (NCBI taxonomy): Eukaryota > Metazoa > Mollusca > Bivalvia > Mytilida > Modiolidae > Gigantidas > Gigantidas platifrons. Next base: position 188,197 of record MJUT01015130.1, on the reverse strand, counting down.
ACTACATACATTATATCTATATCACTTCCGGGAAGATCTAAGCCTTCTGCTAAACTTCCACTTGATATTCTGGTTAGTTTTTGACTTGCTTTATTATATATCTTGTCCTTTAGAAGAAACATATTTTGTCTTATTCTTATGTCCATCTCACTACCAACTATTAGTAGTAGGTTGTCATAGACCTCTTTCTCGTGTGATGAAAACAATGATGTATGATCTATATAACATTAAAAAATACACATTTTAATGGTTAGTAATTTTTACTTTATGTAAATAATATTGTGATGAATGTTGTTAATAAAATAAATAACTACGATAATAAAACATAGATATAATATAACATAAATAATAATAATAATATGACTTTTATCATAATGTTATGTTTTAATATATGTTCTGTGATGAGAATGTCTTATATTTAAAGGGTCCCAGTGGCACAATGAGTTAGGTCGTAGGATCTAACAACTCACCAATACGGCGTGGGTTCGCACCCAGCTTTGTAAATTGCAAAAAAGGTGCACTAGATTCGCAGTCGCAAGTGATAAAGTTTACCAGTTGCTTGCCCAGGGTCGGTGGTTCTCTCCGGGTATTCCGGCTTCTCCCACCACTAAAGCTGGTCGCCATGATATAGCTGAAATATTGCTGAAAGTAGCGTTAAACCCTAAAATTCAAATTATTATGCCTAATGTTTGTGTATGATTTATTCTCATTTTAATTGTTACATTTGTTTATTTCGTACACAAACATTGGTACCCCGATGATGCCTGCCCCCGTTATAAAGGGGTAGTTTCTTAATCAGACGATACAAAGCAATCAACTTTACTCTGTTAATTACAAATGTACGTTGATTAAAGCTTCAAAATTGACATTTTAAGCAGTTTTTAGTTCATACCTAGGGACTGGCTATTAGTTCACCGTTATACCGATTTTAATATTAAACACGAAAATCTTAGATCCTAAGTTTTTATGTATTTCTCAAACTAAGATTCCACTAACGAATCCCTTATTTAAGTGATAATATTAAGTAGCATGCATGGACTAAAGTAAGGAAAACTTAAGTGGAAATTATCGGAACTCTTCTCCATTTACCGTTTAATATTATATTTACTCATCCTTAGTCATTTCGCTTTAATTTTTCAATAGATAGATAAATATAGTATAACTAATCGTAGATTTTGAATATTAAAATAAGACCACAAGTGTCCGAAGTACGCATATGGATTAAACGAGTGGGCGGAACTTGCTCAGTCCACGAGTTTAATCCTTAATGCGTATTCGGTCACGAGTGGTCTTACCTGATATTCAAAATCTACGATTAGTTATACTGTTTATTATGTAGACTTCCAAAATTTCTGTTATGTTATTTTATTGTATTTGTATATTTCATTCCACGCGGATCAGAGCTACAAAACATTCAACTTAAGATTGAGCAATATGTACTCACTAAAACGGGAGTGGGGGNGTGGGGAATCATGTGCTCTAGAAGGGTAGGCAGTTCCTAATCCTCTACTGGTAGTGGGGGGAGGGGGGAATCATGTGCTCTAGAATGGTGGCAGTTCCTGATCCTCTACTGGTAGAAATCAGCATAGATAAATTCAAGAATAATAAATAAAACATGAAACCCTACAAAATGAATCAGAGTATGGACGAACCCAATCTGACGTTATCAGTTAGAATCATCAGGACGCATACGGTTTAAACGAATGGGCGGAACTTGTTCCGTCCACGACTTTAATCCTTAATGCGTATTCGGTCACGATTGGTCTTATTTTGATATTCAAAATCTACGATTATTTATATTGTTTATTATATAGACTTCCAAAATTTCTTTTATATTATTTTATTTTATTTGTATATTTCATTCCACGCGTATGAATCTAAGAGCATTGATAGTGTGTAATCAATATGGCCGCACATTCAAACAAGTCAAGTGTTGCCACTTCGATGAAAAAAGTTAGAAGTTTAAATGAAGAACGAACTTTTTTAATTTTATTTGAATATGGGCGGATTTGTAAAGTTGTGGAAAAATTCATTGCAATTGTGACTCATGTCAGTCCGATTTATCTGTGGAACCAGGCACGATATGTTATTCTCCGATCGTATGTATTTCATGAGTAACATAATTCGAACTAAGGAATGAATCAATGTCCTCAAATGAAACGTTCTGAAATCTAACGGCTGGGCTTTAGTTTGATATACATTTTCATTTCTATTGCTATTGGAATTTGGAACATTTGTTTGGACGTCTAGAATATTAAATTCTGGCATTTCCACATTTTCCATGTCAAAACCATTTTCTTCTAAATATTGGGAGACTACAGCTGCCGTATATGCGTCAAAATAATCGGACATTTTGTTGTTTTTTTAAATTTTATTTTAAGATTGTTCAAAACAGACGATTTTTCATTGAAAGGGTGTGGTGAAAGGAAACTGACAATCTACAATGCAATTTTAACATTGCCCTTTGTTTATATTTAGATATGTTGTGTTATGCTAGTGAAATTATTCGATTTAGAATAAGCAAGTGTTTGATTTTAATGTATAAATAAAATGATTCAATTAAAATAATTTATAAAAGTACAATAACTTTATTTTCATCTGTTTAATTGTTTCAGTTTACAATCATGTGTGTATTCACCGTGACACAACAAGGGACGTAGCCACCACACTTATAGTTGTCTAAAAGTAGTTCTGGCGGGAAAAAACGGATATTTCACATGTGAAATGCCGGAATTTATTTCAGGAATAAATCTCCATAATTCACACCTATTTATATAATAATGCACGCTTTTATTACTTTGTGCGGATAAACATTCAAGGTCGGGTGTGTTTGAATGTTACTATTCGTTGAAAATAAAAAAATGTCTTAGCGGAAATCAAATTGGACAGATAGAGAAAAAGTTTTATTGTTGGGGGAGCACGTGCACGAGAATAGAAAAAGTTATTTTGAAAGCATTTAGTTTTCCTTGTCGATAACTTCTGGGGGCAAAATAGGACATGGCAGGAAATTGCAAACATAGTAAATGCCAGGAGTTCCGTAAAAATATACATTAAAAAAATGCACAAAAATGGGACAGTATATGTGCTACCGCAAAAACTGAGATTCCTTTCGACACTGGAATTCATAATTCAGAAGCTCCCTTTAAGGCGAAGCAATTACAGAGGCTTATTTAGATGGGTACAAATATCTCATATCCCTGATGTTTTGACACAAACATCCCTGTAATTAAAAGCACAAATAATTTAAGATATCCCTACAATTCAAGTTGAATACCCCATATCCCCGTGATTGATTACTTACACAACTATCCAATAACCCATTAATTAAAAGGGTCAATAGCCAGTATCCTAAATATATCTTAAACAAGCCTCATTACATGTTGCCAAAAATAAGTTGTATGTTTTACATATGCGTAGTAAGAAGGGGTAAACATATGACATAAATATATGGTTTCAACAACGAATATTGATATTTTTGACGCAATAAATCAAGTAAACTGCCCGGAAAAGTTACGTATACTTTCTGTTGAGATATTAATTAATTAATAATTAGAGCCTATGAAAAATATAATAAAACAATATACTCATCCGATAATCATTTAAATATTAATATCAACGATATTAAAAATATTTCTTGTCAATTGGTTCGAAGTCGCTGCATTTTACATATTTAAGATACCTCAATACATGTAGGTACATTTTTGTACCTTAGATTTAAGTGAATACTGAAGTGTATTTCTATTTTAAGGAGCTGTATGCATACCACTTCAGTGGGATGGGCGGAGCTATTTAAAACTAAGATTTTGTAAAGGAAATTCTTAGTTTAAGCAGTATTATGCATAACACTTAGGTAAAACGGGCGGAGTTACCTTAGCTTAAGTGTTTTCTAAGGAAAATCTTAACTTAAGTAGCTTTGTGCATACGGGCCCAAGCCCTTTTCTCCTTCATAACTTAGTGTTTAAAAGGTAATAAGCTACAGATGCATGTAGACCAAGTTAAACTCAAGTGCACATAAAGTTTACAAAATGTGCACATATTTGCAGAAAATAGAAATTAACATAGATACTTTATGGACATTTTTTTTAATAAATGACCAAAACATTGAATTTAAATGTCAGAGTTCGTATGTATTGTAACATCTAGGAAAATACAAGGTTGATTTGAATATTAGTTTTTTAAGAATTTATTCTGGAGATTTATAGAAGTAAAACGGAGAATGTACATCATTGATTCCACTTCACTAATTTGCTAACATAAATTAATTAATTAGATTCTCAATCGTGGTAACAGAAAAGTAACCAAGCATTAATTTTTATATTAACTTTCTTCATAACTATTAGAATAAAACGGAATTGATGTAAAGAAATTGATTGACTACCGCCGAGGCGCTATGCCAGAAAAAAAAACAAAAAAACAAACAAACAAACAAACAAAAAAACCAAAAAAAACCCCAACAACAATAAACTAATACAAAGAACAACCCAATAACATACAAGGTTTGTGTCCTGTCCTTAAATATCAGGAAATCAAATATATCACAATTTTCTTAATCTGGCAGGTTTTACATGTCGGTTTTCATGTTACGTGCGTGTGCCTGCAAACATTTTCACCATCTTATTTACATTCATTGAATACTTTAATCGTATGTAAAATATTTTCGTTATATTTTCTGGGTTACTGTTATGGCTATGGTGTTTAACGCCACTTTCAACACTATTTCATCTATATCGTGGCGCTCAGTTTTACTGGTGGAGGAACCCGACCTGTCGCAAGTCACTGACAAACTTAATCACATGATGTTGTACACCTCGCCCTGATCCGTGGTGATATATGTGTAAAAATGTACTCCTTATGAAATATGATATGTAAGCAGATCAGATGTATTAGTGGAGGACACCGGATTACACGGAAACGACCACCGACCTGTTGCAAGTCACTGAAAAACTGTATCACATAATTTTGCATCGAATACACCTCGCCATGAATAGGATTATAACTGATAACGTCAGATTGGGTTCGTCCATACTCTGATTTATTTTGTAGGGTTTCTTGTTTCATTTATTATTCTTGAATTCATCTATGCTGATTTCTACCAGTAGAGGATTAGGAACTGCCTACCCTTCTAGACCACATGATTCACCCCTCCCCCACTCTACCAGTAGAGGACCAGGAACTGCCTACCCTTCTAGACCACATGATTCACCCCCCCCCCACTCCCGTTTTAGTGAGTACATATTGCTCAATCTTAAGTTGAATGTTTTGTAGCTCTGGTCCTTAGTCCATTTTCTTTTAGCCATTGTATTGTCTGTACTTCTTTGAATTCCGCCATATGATTACCCCTTTGGTATCTTCAAACTTTTTCTTATAATACATTTGCATACATGCCAACCCTACCGATTTACGCGATAGTCTACAAAATTTTAAGTCTTCTCCCGCCTGCCGATTTTAGATGTTTGCCTACCGATTTAAAAAAAAAAATGTGAAAAAATTTATCGTGAATTGTTCATATGTTGATTATTCTTGTAGGTTTCTACGACGTATAAATGATTACAAATCCAAATTATTCAGGCCCTTTCCGTAATCGTTTCCCTCTTAATTTGTATCGGAAACTTCCATTGATCAATTCTTTATCATTAGACCAATCAGAAACGGTATTTAAAGCACTTTATTTTGAACTTATGACTCCTCAACATATATATACAGTAGTACTTCGCTCGAACTCGAAGGGACTGTCAAAATATGTTCGAGCTATCGGAAGTTCGTGAAACCGAGGTCCCGTAATCTTAGAGAGAAAAACATCCTGTTCTGACTAGGGACAGTTTCATTAGTATAAACATATTTTATTAATTAATTCAATATTACACATTATGATAATGCACATATAAATTGCACAGACATTTAAATTAATCAAAAGGATTCGGAAACAAGTGGTTATACTTATATTAATCGGTATCCCTGTTGTTATATGGTTTTCAAGGTTTAATTAGTATCGAAAGGGAGAAGTGTATTGAGAATTAATCAAGTGCTAATCAGTCGTTGTCAATGTTATTTTTGGGGTGCTTTAGTGAAAAAAATGAAAAAAAAAGAAACAAACAAATGAAGTGCAAAGGTGCAAGTGCTTTTTTGTTGTTGATATGTTTAAGTTGTGTGAATATGGTTTAGATGTGAATCGTTTACTACTTATGATAAACTTCTGAACGTTTAAGAATATATCTGTATTTAGGGCATTCGTTAAGTCTGTATAGCCAAACAATAATACATCCGTATTTAAGTTAATTGGTAAATTGGTAAATTGATGGTGTGAATATATCTCAGTTTTGTTGCATTGTGACGGGGACATTGTAGCAGAAAATGGACCGTGGTTGCCCCACATTGACAGAATGGGGAATTTACAATATTTTTTACGAAATAAGTGGTGATTGAGAGAGCTGCATTGCATACGCAACCTAGCGTGTAAAATTTGTCCCAGTCTAGTACCAACATAATAATAAATGGGTTTAGTATTGTTTTGGGGTTGAAGATTTGATTTAATTATCTGAACAGATCTGCTTGATTTAGTATTATCTGGCTGTTGGTTCCATAGTTGTACACTGGAGGGTATGACATAGCTTGCGTAGAGCGATGTTCGAGTACGTACTGGAGGAATACGTGAGGTATGACGAGTATTATGGTCATGGATCATATCGAAATTTTGCGGAATTAAGTTACTAATATATTGAGGAGTTAGAGTATTTGACATCTTATAAAATTGAATCGTTCTATGCCTTTCCCTTCTATCTTTCAATTTTTCCCACCCGGTTTCATTATATAGATTACTTAAGGATACAAGTCTGGTGCCCCCGGTCACGATTCTAGCAGCCTCATCCTGAACATTTTCTAGTTTGTTCATTAGTGTTTGAGTCTTATTATCCCAAACAACATCCGCATATTCTAGTAATGGTCTTATAAAGGTAATATAAATTGTTTCTAGGGTTTTCCGATCCAGTATAAATTTGAATTTCCTTAAAATGTTAACACGTGAGAACGTTTTTTTTTTAGTAATCATGTCAATATATTTATTCCAATTACTGTCGTCTGAAAGTTGTAGTCCAAGGTGTTTATGTTCATTGACAGTACTAATGATAGTATTATTCATAATAAGGTTAGGTTGATGGGGTTTATTTAAGTTTCGAGAGATAGTCATGGTTTCAGTTTTCTGTGGATTAAAATTTACCAGCCATTTTGTAGACCATGCATGTATTTTCACTAGGCCATCATTGAGTGTTTGTGCTGTTTCTTGTGGGTCGTCTACAATTAAGCACAGACTAGTGTCATCGGCAAATAATTTTTTAGTCGAATTAATATCGGTCAGTATGTCATTTATGAAAACAATGAGTGACAGAGGCCCTAAAATCGATCCCTGGGGTACACCAGCATTTATGTCACGCCAACTAGAAGTTGAAATATTAATTACGACACGTTCTTTTCTTTCAGACAAGTAGTTGTTCACCCAAGATAATAATGACCCTCTAATTCCTATTGATTCAAGTTTACGAAGTAATCCCTTATGCCAAACTCGGTCAAATGCTTTACTAATATCGCAAAAGACAACTATCTACCAAATTCATTTGTGATGTATAGGAGTTGATTAATGGCAGAATCTCCAGGAGTAAAACCAGATTGATGGGAAGTAATTAAGTTATTATTAATCAAATAGTTATAAATATGTTTATAGACTAATCGCTCCATTACCTTGCCAAGTATACTAATGAGGGAAATTGGTCTGTAGTTTTTCAAATTACTGGGAATATATTTTTTCTAAAACGGGGGTCACATTAGCATATTTCCATTTTGATGGAAAGGTAGAAAGTGTTAATGATAAATTAAACAATCTACATAAGGGATATTTAAGTATAGATGTTGCTTCTTTAAGGAGCCTAGGGTTTAACAGGTCAGACCCAATAGCTTTAGATGTATCAAGTATCTTCAATACAGTTTCACTACGCTATGATAACTGATGCACAGTAAATTAAAATTGGCCTTTCAGGTAAAAAATTGTTATTCCTTTACAAAGTTCTCAAAGATTACGGCTTCTGAATACCTCTTTGGTATCTTTGGTTTTTTCACTTTGTTTGCGATCTATTTAATAAACAGGAAATGCGAGGTCGGGTATTGACAATTGTGTCGGAGTGCTCCTAGAATAAGAGGATGTAACACAGAAAACTACAACCGGAAATGAGAAAACTGGGGATCTTGGGAGAAATCACTGCTGTGCACGATTGTTGAACTGAAAGGACGCTTTCTCTTGGCTGCCGTCAGGAGACCTTAAAGACCGTAACTTCAAGTGCTACAATAGTATATATCAGGTAGCTAAAGGTTTCATTAGTGACATAACGCTCACATAAATTTATGACATTGGTGTGCACCACGATGACCACGGTTTGCACGAGCTTTCGCGGGTGAATGTCCAAATGGCGCGCTGAAGCGGAACATTTGTTTTCTTTTCCGTGATAATTTACGGTCTTTTGTTCATACAATTATTGCATGAAATATTTGCTATGAGTATTTTGTATTGACAATTGAAATATTGAAATAAATTTCAGTTGTTGTCAGCAGACAAGGGTATATTTACTGAATTCAGATACAGTAATGGCAGTGTGTTGTTTCTGAAAGTGTGTTTGACTACACAATTTCCGTTCCGTACACATTTAAACAAACCCTGTGTATTTACACTACACATTTATAAACTTGGGTGAAAGTTGACAAGATGTTTGGATACAGAATTTAGTCTATAAATTGGGTTTATCTGGTAGTCATACTACATATATTTCTATATTTAAAATAAGCTATACAATTTTGAACTTTCACCCTTGGTACATAAGGTTAGGAGATATAGGCATATAATTAACAGTACAGTGCCGGTTTCACTGGCTTGATCTGTTATTAAAACTCACATACACTAGACATTACATAAAACGTACACAATTCTTGACAATGTTTTGTCCTAAACATGGGAAAGCTAACATATCGTACACAATTTAACTGAGGTAGCTACGTGCCGGTTTCCCTGGCCTAACTACCTCAAGTAAATAAAATATAAATAAAAGTAGTTTAAATTATGTTGTCATCGTGTCTCAAGAATATAACTTGTACATTTTGTACTGAAATTGTTCAATCTTTAATTTATTTGCTTTAAAATATAAATAAATAGTAAAAACAAAAATAATAACAGTAGAAATAAACATAAAGCACGTAGCTTGGTTGTAATTGTTACGCACAACCGTAGCGATTACAGTATAGACTATTTCTTAATAATCGTTACTGAAAACCAATAATCAGAATAATAATGTTAAATAATTACTAAATATTTTAGTTATTGTGCAGGTTTCCCTTGCCTAACTAAAACAAATAATAAATGTTTAATTATTGTGCAGGTTTCCCTTGCCTAATTGAAACAGAAATTTAAATAAGTAATAAAGTACCATCATAAAAAAAAAATGTCAAAAATAAATATAAACACAGCAGATAAGGAGGAGTTAATGAAACTCAGAGTTATTGGAGACAAGAGAGCATCATTATTCATTAGTGAAAGAAAGACTAAAGGTCCGCTTACTCTTGAATCCGTAAAATTAATATCAGGAATACCATCAAATATATTGGACCCATTGTTTTTGTCTGGAAAGATTGTATTTGGGGAAGAGGCGATGGAGGAAGAAACTGGGGAAGAAGTAGCACGATTACAACAATTGGTTAATATATTTAAAACCGAGGCGCTTATATTAAAACAAGCCGAAGTGACATTGACGAAAGAAATAAAACAATTAACAGTCGGATATGAAGAACAAGTTGAAGAACTACAAACAGAATTGAGTACTTGGAGGAAACAAAATGATATTCACCTTAAACAAATGACGGAACGAGAAGATAAATTTGAGGACTTCACAAAACAGCTTAATGAACAAAAGTCAGCAGAAATTCAACAATTGAAGCTTGAGCTAAAACAAACAAGACAGGAATATGGTGAGAAAAAAAAACTTTCAAGAACAAGAAATACCACTGGCTAAAAAAGAATTAGATAGATTTCAAACTGAAAAGGAACAATTGATATAGAAAATTAACGAACAAGAACAATTTGCCGAGTCTATCTATAAGAACACTGAAACCAAAGATGATCAACTAAAAGAACAAGGTGAAAAAATAAAAAAAAAATAGAAAAAGAATTACAATTCTTACAGATTACCAAAGAAGTTGAGACGTTAGCACCACAAAATGTTTACTCAGCAAAAAATCGTCAGA
>MJUT01015130.1:160126-175663 GCA_002080005.1 Gigantidas platifrons | reverse complement strand
CTCTTTACTTGCAACAACTGCAACAGTGTTTGATGAGCAATATGTGTTATTAGGTAATGCAATGTGAACTGATATGAACTTTCTTCACAAATGTGAATCATGTGTTTTTATTGTACATAAATGTATGTATTTATCGTTATATCCTATATATTTATTAAAAAAACAAGTTTATCTCTCTACCTGTAATTGTTAAGTAAACAATTATCGGTTGGTAATCTGGTGCCGCGTTCTCGAAAAGTATCCTAAGATTTGTCCTAAGATATGTCTTAGGACGATCTCTAGGATGGTCTTAGGACCATCTTTTGGACATGTCATAGGAGTGATCTCGAAGCTGTCTTTAGACTATCCTAACTTAGGATGTCTTAACCATGTCCTAAGTGTCAACGCAATAAGTAAAATAATAGAAATATTATGCACAGCAATTGTTTCCAATATTAATATATAGCAAATCCTAAAGATACTCATAATAAATTATAAGATGTAAATAAAGTTTGTTTCTTTAAATTTCATTAATTTTTTAATACTGTATCCCATCAGGCTGTTTCTTGTTTCTTTAATTTGCAATTATCTATATAAATAGTTCTGAGGTTCATATACGATATGGAACTAATGTGTAAAACCTTTCTATGATGAAATACAGTCATTACCGTTATTTTTGTGTGGTTACTTTCGAGAGAGCTGATTTCAAACTTTCAATGAATTACTGGTTAAAGATGAACGGAAGATATATCGTGCGCCGTTAAAGTTATAATAGAAAATCATTGTAAATTAACTTATTTCGACTTAAAAACTGTATAAAGGTGTATAGCAATCATGTTCTACTACTTAAATTTCGTTTTTGGTACAAAATATCAAATTATATTACAATTTCGGGGCTAGGACCAACATAAGACACCTCCATGGATGTCCTAAAGTTCAGACAAATTTTGCGACATGTCTAAAGTTACAGGACTAAGCTAAGACTAAGATTTGTCCTAAGATGGTCTTAGGACATGTCTTAGTCCTAAGAAACTTTCGAGAACACGGTCCCTGACATTTATCACACCTCACAGTAAGCACATTCAACCGTACATCTATCAATGAATTATAACTTGGATTATGATAACTTAAATGGGTGCTCATTACATTCAGGGGCCCGTGTGGCTCAATGAGCTAGGTTGCTGGATCTAACAACTCATATAAGCCTATCACCAATACGGCGTGGGTTCGCGACCGGCTTTGTAAATTACAAAAAAAGTGTGCACTCGACTTGCAGCCGCAAGTGATAAAGGTTTATCAGTTGCTTGATCATGGTCGGTGGTTCTCTCCGGGTACTCCGGCTTCCTCCACCACGAAAACTGGTCGCAATGATATAGCTGAAATATTGTTGAAAGTGGCGTTAAAACACAAAAAAAATCAATCAAAAAATCATTACATTCGGTTTACATCTTATGAAAAATATATAACCCAAATGTATTCCTTATTTACCTGGTACATTTTCAAAACTGTGCAGCAATAAAAAAAAAGTCACTTTGATTGATATTTATCATTGCTCTGACGGCGTATTGTTGCTATATTATAATAAAATTGAAACTGAGTTTTTAGCTCCAAAATGGAAAATAATTTAACTTTTTATTATTATAAAACCCAATGATAATTTAATTATACCGAATTAGTTTAAGAAATAAATCATGGAGTCCAGAATGTGTTTTTAGTTTTAACACGGATTTGCAGATCTGAATATTTTATACCGAACCAGATGTGAGGGATAGCATAAAAATTTCCTAATATCTGCCAAATGTTGAGGGTGGCAAAACTAATTTATACAAAGTTTAAAAGACATTTAATTTTGGATTTAAAAACTCAGTTTCATCTTTATTATTTCATATGTGAATATTAGCATGTTTTTTTTATCAATGTAGCTGTGAATGTGAACAAAATGTGAAAATTAAGTTATTTAAGTCTCAAATATACTAGTAATTCTAACATGACGTCCTTCATTGGGTATATAAATAATATAGTGATAAAACTCACGATATATTTTAATTCGCTCATGCGTATTGACGAACAAATTACAAACATAATTCCCTAGTGAATTTATGTATTCATACAGCACTGTGGTGCATAACAAACATAAAAATGCCCCTATTGTTTTTACCTATATTTTTCCGGAATAAATACTTAAGACAACCATCAATGGACTTTGACTTTTGAAATTAAACATCTTCCGGAAGTCGTTTACAAGGAACGCTGATGACATTGAAAGACATGGTTACTGGTTTATTTTTAAGACTTTGTCAGCATTTTACTTGTTTAAGTTGCTAAATTCAAAATGCTTTTAAATTGGAAAATATCAGTAACTGCATAGCATCACAGTCTATTTATACATAAAAGAAAACAACTGTAAACTGTAAAACATGAACTTTAGTGAATTTTGTTATGAAATGCATTTCCATTACCGACTTCCACTTAAAATAAATAAGTTAGATTTTTCCTACTAGAATCGAAATAATTCATGGAAGCCAGAGTTTGTATCACGTTTTAACATGGGTAAAATTTGTTCGAAAATAATGTTACCCATGTTAAAAGTGTATGCAAACTCTGGCTTCCATGAATTATTTCTTAAATCTTCCTTGTTTACAACAATAAACCAGGAAATGTTTTTTCAACTTTAATAGTAAAGCATACTCGACAATATGCACTCATAATTGATGATATCTTATTGTAACACACACAAGAGATGACGTGCATTACATGATTTTAAGTAGCTTAACCCCGCTATTTTATATTGAAGTGTTCTGTTTTTATCAAGCCAGTAGATTGATTAATCATGTATATATGTATGTAAACACATTCAACGTACATCTGTCAATTAAATTGCGATGTTCGAGTTTGACATGGTAAAACTCGTAATTTTATTATTGATGGGGCCATTTATTGAGTTCGACTATTCGAGGTATCAGTGTTCGAGCGAAAGAGGGTTTTTTTACTTAAACATATATGGAAAATTGACGAGACTTTCAAATAAGTTCGAGACATCCATGGTATTCGACCCTTCCGAGTTCGAGGGGCCGAGGTTTGACTTGTATATATGAAAAATGCTAATTGTCACTTTTTCATGGTTTTTCATACTATATTTAAAAATTTGACTGAACATATTGTATATCCAAAATGCAACAGAAAGCACCATTTTGCATCCTTCTGAAGAAAATAATTTTTAGGAGGGGAGGGGCAAATCCCAGACCCACCTACCACATTTAGTATCTCGAGGGTTGGCATGTATGTGTTTGTATTAATATTCAAATACATATCAAAATTGATCGCTTCCAAATCTATAATAACAATAAACAAGTCCTGTATATCTTCATTAATTGATTACTGATTGTGATTTTAATTAATAATATTATATTTACCTGTCTGTTGAGATTGTGTATTCTCCAAATATTCTAAGTATTTGTTGCTTGTTTTGATTGGGAACAAAATGTTCAAGATCTGTGGTCCATTCTGTTTCCTCCGTTCCATACAAGCTGTGTATTCCCGCTCAAATTGAAGGATAGCCATTCCAAATAAGTCATTATGACGGTCTGTCCTGCTGCCAAGTATTTGTTTGAGACAAGAAAAATGTTTTCGTCTTCCCCGATAGGGAAGATTCTTGACATCATGACTGTCTACAAACAACACTTTCTTAGTTTTATACACTTTTTTGTCATCATCGTCTTCATCTTTGTGTGTATGACATCTTGGCTTAGCAGCCATTGTGTACTTTATTAACGTATATCTGACCTACAAATATATATTTATCGTATCTACGATTTAGATAGAGATCCATTCAAATTAAAATCCATAGAAGAGATAGCGGTATTTAGTTATTTGAGATTCCTGCTGACATTGTTTTCATGGTAATATAATATGATATTTGTTGCATATCTGCTCATTAAGCAACCTTACTCCACTTAGGAGAAAAAGCAAAGACTAGTTGGCTAGGAGTAAACATAATGTGTCCATGTTAAGCGGCATGTCTACCCGCGGACAGTTGTTACAGTGAGTTAGTAATATACCAGTCCATCATGTTGGTCTAATGCAAAGCGGACATCATTGTCATTTCAGGTGATATAACATGTTTTCTCCCATTATTACGGCGTTTTAAAGCCGCCCAACCAGTGGTGGAAAAATCTGTAATCCTCTAGAAGATTAAAATGTCTCGTGCCTTTCCCCGCATTAATTTCAAACGCATTAATTTAAAATTTTGAAATAAAGTTCGTGTTAAATAATGGGAGAAGCAAATTCTCCATCAGTTGCCCAGGTGGGTTACGATATTTCTCCACTCTCGAGAGTTAAATTTAAAATTTTAACCACTCGTGCGACGACTTGTGGATAAGATTTTAAATTTAACTCTCTTGAGTGGAGAAATCTCGTAACCCACGGGCAACTGTAGGATAATCTATATGTCCCCATGATAATGGCGTTAAACAACAATCATGTATTCTTACATAATACAAATGAAAAACAGAAAATACCACAATGTGTGTACAATTCATAAACCAAATATAAAATATAAAGGTATATTCTAATGGTGGGTTTATATTATTATTATGTAGCCTTCCATGATATTTTAATGTTTAAAGGTGGGTTTAATTTTTTTATAATGCAGTCTTCCATGATATTTTAATGTTTAATGGTGGGATTAAATTTCTATAATGCTGTCCTCCATGATATTTTAATGTTTAATGGTATGATTAAATTGTATAATGTAACATGTTTTCTCACATTATTACGCGTTTTAACCCCTCTCAACCAGTGGTGGAAAATCTGTAATCCTCTACTGGATTAAAATGTCTCATGCATTTACCCGCATTAATTTCAGACGCATGAATTTCAAATTTTGAAATAAAGTTCGTGTTAAATAATGGGAGAAACAAATTCTCCATCAGTTGCCCAGGTGGGTTACGATATTTCTCCACTCTCGAGAGTTAAATTAAAGATTTTAACCACTCGCCGATGGCTTGTGGTTAAGATTTTAAATTTAACTCTCTTGAGTGGAGAAATATCGTAACCCACGGGCAACTGAAGGATAATATATATGTCCTAATGATAATGGCGTTAAACAACAATCATGTATTCTTACATAATACAAATGAAAAACAGAAAATACCACAATGTCTGCACAATTCATAAACCAAATATCAAATATAAATGTATATTCTAATGGTGGGTTTATATTATTATTATGTAGTCTTCCATGATAGTTTAATATTTAATGGTGGGTGTAAATTTTTATAATGCAGTCTTCCATGATATTCTAATGCTTAAAGGGGGGTTTAATTTTTTATAATGCAGTCTTCTATGATATTTTAATGTTTAATGGTGGGTTTAGATTTTTTATAATGCAGTCTTCCAAGATATTGTAATGTTTAATGGTTGGATTAACTTTCTATTATGAAGTCTTCCATGATATTTTAATGTTTAATGGTGGGATTAAATTTCTATAATGCAGTCGTCCAAGATATTTGAAAGTTTAATGGTGGGCTTAAATTTTCATAATGTAGTCTTCCAAGATATTTTAATGTTTAATAGTGGGTTTAGATTTTTGATAATGCAGTCTTCCATGATATTGTAATGCTTAATGGTGGGTTTAGATTTTTTATAATGCAGTCTTCCATTATATTTTAATGTTTAATGGTGGGTTAACTTTTTATTATGCAGTCTTTTAAAAATGTTTAATATTTATTTTAAATTTTATTATGTAGTCTTCCAAGATATTTTAATGCTTAATGTTGGAATACATTTTCATGATTTAGTGTTCCAAGATATTTCAATGGTGGGTTTAATTTTTTTATAATGCAGTCCTCCAAGATATTGTAATGTTTAACGGTTAGCTTAATTTGTTAAAATGTAGTCTTCCAAGATATTGTAATGCTTAATGTTGGGTTTAAATTTTTATGATGCAGTCTTCCAAGATATTTTAATGTTCAATGGTGGGTTTGATTTTTTTTAATGCAGTCTTCCAAGATATTATAATGGTTAATGGTGGGTTTTATTTTTTATGATGCAGTCTTCCAAGATACTTAAGTGTTTAATGGTGGGCTTCGATTGTTATGATGCAGTTTTCCAAGATATTTTAATGTTTAATGGTGTGATTACATCTATATAATTTAGTCTTCCAAGATATTTTAATGTTTAATGGTGAGATTACATCTTTATAATGCAGTTTTCCACGATATTTTAATGTTTATTGGTTAGTTTATATTTTGTAATGTAGTCTTCCACGATATTTTAATTATTAATGTTTGCTTTATTTTTTTGTTATAATGCAGTCTTCCCAGATATTTTAATGTTTAATGTTGGGCTTAAATTTTAATAATAAAGTCTTCCAAAATATTTTAATGTTTAATGTTTGGGCTAAATTTTAATAATGTAGTTTTCCTAGATATTTTTATATTTAATGTTTGGGCTAAATATTAATAATGTAGTTTTCCTAGATATTTTAATGTTTAATGTTTGGGCAAAATTTTTATAATGTAGTCTTCCTAGATATTTTAATGTTTAATGTTTAGGCTACATTTTAATAATGTAGTCTTCCCAGATATTTTAATGTTTAATATTTGGGCTAAATTGGCATAATGATAAAACATTTTATATGGTATGAAAACAAATCCCAGATAATTCAAACAAAATGATACAGAATATAAAAAATACACATTTTATATGACGACGTGTAAGTGGACTTGATACACCATTATGAAATATCTACTTATAGAGCCTATATTTTGTTATTTAGAATAATTGACCACAAGTACAAAAAAATGTTGCTGATCAGGATTAAAATAATATACTTTGATTATCTACATAATATTCTTATTCTTATTTTTAACCTAGAAACACTTACCTAGTATATTTTACCTATATCACACTCATTCACTACCATCTTCCTGCTTAGTTTTAATATGCTTTAATTCTATTGGATAAACATATCTGCGGGAATTTTCCGATTAAATATAGCAACAGGTACTTCCCATTAGTTTCGTATGAATTGTAGAACATCTATAAATAACATTAACCTACAAATATAGCATGGATATTCAAATTGTGTTAAGATAAATCGCTCAACATTATTTAGATCATATGTAATTTACTTAATAATATACATTTCTCATATTTATGTAAAATCGACAATATTATAGCACAATAAAGAGAAGATGGTAATACAATTCTTTATTATTTTCATTTCTTTTTCGCTTGTTTCCCATGTTCGTTGCCATAGCCATACAGTCCTATGATAACACCAGTATCCATGCCCGTGCCCTGTATACATTTACTAAGGAAAAAGGGGGGATGGGTAAAATTGGGAGTAGTAACATCGTGGGCTACATTATATCCTCCAAAACACCTCCATTCATATCAAGTTCTTCATCCTGTCTCGGCAATTAGCAAGATGCATGGGCTGGTAGAAATATCACATAATTATATGTAAAGTATCTTAACAATTATTACATTTTGAGGAGGAAAATTAACGACCTAATCATATATTTGATTGTTGTAATAATCTATTAATTCTAACTCATGTCTGTATATACCTTTATGCAGGAAGTAATTCCCATGGTATTATGGGTAATAAGAGAGAGAGGGAGACACATGTACACTGCTGTGATCAAGAGATTGCATAGATCAATATGAACGTGAAAATCTTAAATAAAAGAAATGGATATGAAATAATAAAGACATTTCACAGTTTACTAGCAAGGTCCACAGAGAAAACATGCTTAGCATATGTATCAAATTCAGACTAGTACTAGCAATGTATGAGTACTCAACTATGATTAACTGCAAGTGTCCTTTTAGGGACCGACCATTTAACTTGCAGGGGGTGGTATTATTTTTTTGTTCAGAAATTGTTTTTTCGGAAAACACGAGAGTTAGAATATTTTTTTTTGTCGGGCAAAGCGCGAAATTCTTTTCCAAAATTTAACATTAGGTTATATGAAAAAAACTCTGAATCAGATTATTTTTTTTCCTCTACCAAAATCAGAATATTTTTTCAGCAACATTGGGAATTATAATTTTTTTAGGAAACATCCTTTTCAAGATAAATGGTCGTTCCCTTATGCGTATGAGGCAGTATTTATACTAATCAATAGAAACAAGCACGATCACACAATTTCAAGTTGATGTTTTAAGTTTGTTGATTATGCTTATGAAGGATATCACTTGCACAGCTAGGTCTGCTTCATGCATTGACCTTCACCTACAAATTGATAGTGAGGGCAGAGTATTAGTACGAAACTTTACGACAAAAGAGACGCTTTAATCTATGAATTCTGAGATCTCCATTTATGTGTAGCAACATTCCAAAAACAACTATATATACACCTTAGTTGAGGCCGTCGTGTCCGTAATCGTATGGTAGTTGGATTTACAACTACCTATGCAATCATTGTCTATCACCACTGACGGTGTGGGTAAGAATCTCGATCAGGGCGAGGTGTACAACATTATGTAATAAAGCTTATCAATGACTTGCGACATATCGGTGGTTTTCTCCGGGTCCTCCAGTCAGTTTCCTCCGCCAATAAAACTGACCACCACGATATAACTGAAATATTGTTGAACGTGGCGTTAAACACCATGAAACTAATAAACAACCCCGTTGATAAGACATTCCAGAACTTCTGACTTCCGTTGGTGAAAGGTTAATGCTAACAAAGATGATAACTGTACCAAATATTCCTAATGGTTAAGTTGAAGTTTTGGGATCATCACCCTGACAAGATTAAGCGTTGTTTCTGCACAAATTATCCCGATATATTTGGCTTGCTGTAATCAAAATTCCATCTAGATATTTGTTGGGGTTTGTCTTGATCAATCTTTTTTTTATGCAGTGTTAATTGTTTTTGCAATTGGATTGTCTGTCCTTTAAGAAGATATCAAAGGGTAATCAGAATCCTTAATTCGAAGAAGAACAGATAACATAATGATCGAATGGACAAACAGCGATTGACAAGACATAAACGTAGCACTAAAGATCGAGTAACACGAACCCCACTAAAGCCGGGGGTGACGTCAGGTGATTCGGAAAGGTAAGCAGTTCCTGATCCACTAGTGGCACCCGTCGTGTTCAATATAGGGTTTGTAATACACATTTGGTATCATCAAAGTTTTAATGCTACAATATTGGATGTCCAACATTATATGGCATCAATATTCAGATATATACACATGTATCTTAATACTGGGCCATGGGGGTTGAAATATTAACATCGTCAGTAATAAAGAAAAGTTGTGTCTTCGTGATGTAGATATGTACGTAGGTGTCTGTATGCTGAGTCCTTGGTTCTGAACAGGTACATAGTCTACAATGAGGATATGTGTGTCTTCAACATTAAGTAACGGAATATAATGGTCTTTGGAATGAAGTATCATTGTCTAACGGAAATTTTATATTGATCAAATGTGCCCGCCATGGGTTATTGGCAAGAATATATGCTTCAATATAGAACTTCAATATGCAAGCATATTTTATTCTTAGAACATGTAATATAATTCAATTGAAAATCGTTCTTATTTGTTATATGCATGATTAAACCTGCAGAAATGAAATCCCACGGAATTAATTAGGTACCATTCCGTGGAAGAGGGACTCAAAGTGTTGCATAAGATAGAATACAGAAACTCATGTGCAGTGTAGTATTATCAAACCCAAACAATAGAAATCACTCTTGTGAAATTCTGATTGAATCTTGTACAAATGAATGACGTGAGGTGTATTCGACTCCTGCATGGTGATGAAAATTCAGGAATGCTTGCAGATACCAAAGATATAATCAGACGTTCACCCTCTCTCAAGTTTTTGATTGGATCTGTTTGTTCTTGTTTACCAAAGTTGTACAATTTGAGCTATGCCTATTTGTCTTAGTTCCATGTTGTGAAGTTCGCTACGATTACGGGCGCTTGGACGGGCGTGCGTGCGTTCGCGTGCATGCGTGCGCGGGTATTGGGCGGGCTTCGTAATGGTCTCCAACACATTTTGAGTATATGGGTAACAAGGTAGATGTTATTCGTGAATACCCTCGGTTCAACTCCAGCTTTTGGTAAGGTCAGAGTTGCTTAACCTTTAGTGCTCTGCGTTCTGTATTTTTTTTTATTCGTCCTGTGTTTAGTGTGCCCAATATTGCCAGTATCTCCGTATGTCACATTTATCTAGGAGATCAAAATCATATAATTATTGTTTAAGCTAAGGTTCTCCTTCGACAGGCGTAGGTGGCCGTCTCCGAATTTGGATATCTGGTGTAGGTCATATGGTGTTCTTGTTCGGGAGAACTTTTAAATTATTTGGCTTTTAAATAATTTGGCCTTCCGCTGATGTGATGTAAATTATTCCAGAAACGCGTTGTATGCATCACATTTGATATCAACGTTATTTCATTATGCATGTTCATCCCGTGCTACTTAACGTTAAGTGTCTAGGGAACAAGATAGCATAGCAATCAATGTAGATGTGCCACTAGTGGAGTAGGAACTGCTTACAATTCCTGAGGGCCTGAGTTAACCCCTGATTTGCTGTAGGGTTCGTGTTGCTCGATATTTAGTTTTTTTGTGTAGTTCTTGTAGATAATTGTTCGTTCTTTTGTCTTTTGTCTTTTTTGTCATTGCATTGTCTGTCTTTCGTCAATTAATGGCCTCTGATTACCCACTTGATGTCCTCAAGCTTTTCGTAATTTCCGACAGTACACTACAATTGTGACGACTTCTGTTTGGTTCCATTTTACAGACATCTAGGGAATAAATGTCGTCCAAACTATCAGAAGATACCAAAGGGGTAATCAGAATCCTTAAATCGACGGACAGACAGCATAATTCCCAAAAAGAAAAGGACAAACAACGATCTACAAAACACTACACAGAAAAGTAAAGATTGATCAACACGAACCCCACTAAACATTATTTCACCTTAAAGGTAATTGATATTATAATTATTATTGTCATTATAGTAATTAATAGCATTCGAATTGATATTATTGTTTTGACATTGATAGTATCTGACAATGTCTCAATATCTTCATTTATGTTGTCTTAATTCATAAGAAAATGTTGATCATACCAAAGAAGAAGAAGGACAGAAAATACAATGATCAAAAGAATGACAGACAATGCAATAGTTAGAAAGACTAGAGGACAAACAATGAGCTACAAGACTTTAATGTCAAATAAAAATTGGGCAACACAAACATCACAAACATGACATAGAGATGAGAATGACAACGCGGCACCACCACATATGGAGACGTAGATTTGTGTAGCAAGGATACATTTGTGCATATTATAATTACGACCTTCATTACAACTCTAGTGGTTGGGCTACAACTGGATGTCAATTAAATAGAACAGACTATGGACGTCATATATGTGTCTGTGATCATTTGACGAACTTTGCTGTTCTGGTGGCACGTTGTAGTTTATTTGTATAAATAAGTAAAACATATCAAAAGGGGGGAGGGTGTAACGCACACAATTTAATATACACATTATTATACTTTCTGTAAGAAAGTGTTTTCTATTTTTTAAGGATTAGGGTTAGGGTTCTGTGGTCCGTGGTTGAACTTGTGATTAAACTAACCAGATGATTAGTCAAAATTACATAGGTAATTCCTAATCCCATACTTGGCTTATCCAATGATTAAATTTTGTTAATGAACTGAAATTTAATCAATGCATTAATTAATCATATTTAATCATTGAATTAGCTAGTTATGTGATTAGGAATGAATCATGTGATTAGCTTACTCACAAAGCCAACAACGGACCCCAATGGTGCTTAAGCCGACTTCAACAATAGTTATGTTATATCGTGGCAGTCACTTTAATTGATGGAGGAAGACGATGTACACGGAGAAAACCACCGACCACTGACAAACTTTATCACATAATGTTATATTGGGTACACTTTACCTGAGTGGGATTCGAACTCACAACGTTAGTAGTGATAGGCACTGATTACATAGGAATTTGAAAATCAAATTACCATACGATCACGAAAACGACAGTTACCTTTATAAAGTTATGTAAAGTTCTCTAATATAGCAGATATTTGTAACAAATTGTATATGGTTTAAAGTAAATGTGATGATAGTATGCATCCTGGTTTTAAAGAGTAAAGATTTTACCCTCAATCGTATATTTATCATGCATAAACGTTAGAGAACACCGAAGGCTCAATCAAAAATGGACCATACAGAGGAACTGGCAATATAGGGCACACAAGACGGAAAAAAAACAAAGCAAAAACACAACACTATACGCATCCAAACACACACAAACAATGTAAATAAGACATGAGTCCTCCCTATAAACAACTTTAGGTCAAGATGAACCGGATATCGTTGAAATCATGAAACTATGTGGAACACTATGTCCGTCACCCAGCTGCTATTTTCACATTGTTAATGCATAACACGACATTAATATATAAATCTTAACCTACTGACCTTAATTAAATATTTTAGGGTCGTAAGAAATATCAAATTTACTTCCAACCATTAGTAATCAACTCGGTGTACTCTGAAAGCGATATATGAAATCACAACCAATGGTTCTCAAAGAACTGTATTTGTATCCATAGCAAGAAGTCACTCTGGTCAGTATTCAAAATACCAAATAATATACATGTTTTACTGAGTTATTGCTATTTGTTTATTCTGTCAAAGCTATATTTACAGGACTCTCAAGAGAACATGAAAATGTGTCTTTATGAGAAGTTGTCCTTTATATACAGGTTAAAATTATATACACTATTCATATATGAGAAAAATGAGGATGCCCTTTATAGACAGTGATTTGTTTTTTAGAGGTGTCATTTAAGGGCGGCTTGACTGTATATAAATTTATCCCGCTATTGATATTAACTAAATGTAAAGTTTACAGTAGAAAAAAAACATACAGCCATAGACTATAATCAAAGCGTATTGTATTATGTTTTTTTTGTTGTTATTACTAGAATACCGGTGGACAAGACACGTTGGTAGATAGTCTGGCGATAAATATAATTTCTTGGATTGGTCTGATATTGTCTATAGCTGGCTTGTCCTTAACTATTCTCTCATTCTTCCTATTCTAGTAAGTATATACAAATATGTTTACCGCAATCTAGAATTACATTCGTTCGTTCGTTCGTTCATTCGCTCGTTCGTTAATTCATTCACTCATTGTTTAACTTTGGTTGCGAAGTATTTCAATTGCAGGTAAAAGAAAAACGTGTACAAGCCAATAATACATGTACAAATGTATAACCGTGACACTGTAATGTGGCTACAGAGCGAATATTGTGGTTGCCAAATGTTAACGAGAGATAATGGATACAACCCGGATAGTTGGCCTCTGCTACTTACGCCTACTCGTAGCAAACATTTGGTCATTGGCAGGTGTTCAATATTGAATTCTAGAATCGTGGATCATGCATTTTTTACCACAATTTATACTGTGTTATCATTGTAACCAGTATAGATAAAAGTGTGAAGATATTAAATGGTTATCACAAATTGTAAACCGAGAGATAGCCAATATAACGTCTAAAAAATGACGAAAACACAAAACTATGGTCAACAAAAAATATTATAAAATTAAAGATTGAGCAACAAGAACGCTAATAAAAGACGAAGGTGAACACATGTGATCCGGAATGGAAAATGGAATAACAAGTAAATGCTTGCAAAATCATCCAGCCTTTGCTTCTCTTTGTCAATTTTTAACTAAACGCCCTGATCAATTGAATAATCATTGACATTTCTTAGTAGTACACATGATAGTACCTTAAGTCATCAGAACCTAGAGAAAGGACTCAAGCGATTTGTGTCTTTTACATAAGGTAATTTCACGTTCATTTTAGGTCACATGACATTAAACAACAAACACTGACTCACTCATCCAGGAATATTTTGGAAAACATATGACAGTCACAGGCAGTGTATATACTATATATTTATTATTCAGGATTGAGGTTTTGGAATAAAGATCCTTCAGCTGTGGATAAATGTGGACTAATGACATATACCGATGGATCTCTGTCAACCATGATAATTGATGACTGTGAAAGCACAATCTCTTTTATGTGTGAAATCGACGGCCAAGTGAAAACAGGTAAATTGGATTCATGTGTGAAACAGAATAGCTAAAATGGAGTAATGTGCGAAACATATTTTTTTCGAATCAGAATAAATATATTCGTTGACTTTGTTAAATATGATAGATGAAAAATAGTGAAACATAAATTGCCTACCCTTCCGGATCGGGTCCGTCGTTGTCGTGATCGTTTGGTAGTTAGATTTTAAACTACCTGTGCAATCAGTGCGTATCACCGCTAAAATTGTGAGTTCGAATCCCGCTCAGACGAGGTTTACTCAATACAACATTATGTGATAAAGCTTGTCAGTGACTTACGGCAGGTCGGTGATGTTCTTTTACTTGTACTGACGAGTTTTGTCCTATGGATCATACGATAAGAAATAACAACACAGCTTGAGACAGATGAAATCAACATTATATCAGATAAGATTCATTTTCCATCCAGAAACTATCTATGCCTTTATTTAAGTGATATAAATTAATTTGATGTGTTATAAGAGATTTTGATTGGATAAATAAATTGATGTTATTTTATATAAACAAACTGTTTAACCAAATTTACATGTTGGGGTCTCAATTGGGAAAATTTTTAATTTTAGTTCTTTTTAAGCAATTATTATCCATCAAAATATTTTTAGGACAAGAACAAAATTAATTAGGAATTAATTCATAAGGGTTTATCACATTTTTTTGTTCGGTTTGTAGGCATGTCACTGATCATGATTTGTCTTTATAAAGGGCTGCCATCTGATCCCCTACTGGAGATGCAAAATACATTGTTTTTGTTATTCTCATTAATTAGAACTGTGATTGACATATGTGAAATAGTAAAGATTGTCTTTATTCTCTTACTGGTGGAATCTGCTTTGTAAACCTTATAGAGGAGGTTGGATATATTAAACTAGTTTAACTCTACTACTGCTTTATTGAAGTGCTTGTACCAAACCAGGATAGTGAGTGATCATGTATTTGTTTGTTAGGGTTATCGATTTAGGGCCCTTTCTATGATTTTGAAACAGTCTCGACATGTGTGGTATTTATTTGTTTTTCATTGTATCATACCTTATATTTAGACAGAGATATGAAGATAGACATAGCCACAGTCGTACTGACAAGTGATATGCTCGCCTTTACACAGTGTAACCTGTCTAGACCCCTTCTACCTGGCGAGGACATATATATCTTTGTCAACGATAGACCTATTCGTACGACACAAGGCAGCAACGGACAGTATTTGGGGGATATGTCTAGCCTTTATCCACGAATTCAACGGAATGGATATTATCGATGTGAAGTCAGAGATCTTCACAACCAACAAATATGGTCAATAGAATTATATTATGAACAGCCTAGTGAGTATGAAGAATATACTGAACACTTGCAGTTTGGGATCATGGATGTCTTTCAACAATATTTCTGGTATATGCCAATAAGGTCTAACGCTAC
>MJUT01015130.1:140080-150526 GCA_002080005.1 Gigantidas platifrons | reverse complement strand
TCCATACCTTGTTCTACACCCTGAAATTGGTATTGAGGACCGACGAAGAACGAAACTGTAGGATAAAAGAGATGATTTCAATTTTCACATTGTGAACTTTCCATTTATATGTGACCACATTCCATCAGCACTTGTATATGAAGTATATATCTCCCATTTCATCCGCAATTTCCAAAGCTTATAGTTCATATCATGATGTCCTTGATAGAGGGTTGTTGCTAAGAATGACTACTATTGGTTAAGTTGAAGTTGTCACTTTGAAGGTTTTGCGGTGACCACCATGACGGCGTTATCTGTTATGAAATATTTATATCAAAAATGATCACGGATATGTTCCACTTGTGGTAAACACTTCCCGGTCCTTTACCCATTCATGAGTTATAACGGGATTTGTAACTTGAATAATACGACGGGTGCCACTAGTGTAGCAGAACTACTTACCCTTCACAAGCGCCTGATTTCACCCTGGGTATCCCTTTGATATCTTGAAAGTGTTCTTACGCTTGTGATTCAAATTGGAAATAAGAATTTAATTTATCAGTAAATTTGCATTTTTATTTTGTAGATGTTGGATGTCGTTGACTGCCTTTTACTATGCCTTTGCTATACCAGTTGGAATTATTATTCTGGCTAATAGAATTATTTTCGGTATGATTCTGAAAAATATACTGGGTCGTCCTAAAGGTCTACAGTCTAACCAGTCAGACAGGAAGAGAGCAATGATGAACCTTCGTGCTGCCTTTTCTGTCTTCGTCTTATTATGTATGTGATGTTGCATTATTCTATTTTTGCTTCAAATTGACAAATTATCTCCAGTTGTTTGTAGGAGGGCTCATGTCGTATTTGAGTAATTTGTGTTGTTTGCAGATGGTGGTGTCCAACACATATTGTGCTGTATTTTTGTTTTGTTTTTCTTCGTCAATTGTGCCATAAGCTGCCAGTTTCTCTGAATAGCCTTCCGGTAATCCTTAGTTATTCACGACTTTCATTGCGGAAATTCGTGTTGATTGTTTTGTCCAATTACATGCCATATGTTTTTGTTTGATGTGATATTCGATAGTATTTCCAAGTGAAACAAAATCGTATTCGCTTTGTCTTTAGTCCCATTTATTTTGTAGGTTGTTCATGTTTACTTTCTGTTATTTGCACAGAAATATATATTGTGTCCCAATACAATTTCCATATCAATACACCCAATTACTACCATATTGACTTGTTGGCTAGCAATCAGAATTATGTGTTTTATTTCCACAGAAGCATCGCATGCTTAAATGCGGAAAAGAATGAATTTACTTGAATTGCTTGTCACTACTAAAAGTAATCGTCCTTCGCACAGCTTAGCTGATATGATCCACCTAACGGACAGGGAAAATGTTTTCTCACCAAAAATTTGAACATTCATTATCGGACACCTGTGTTACCTGTAACAATGAATTGTAATAACCACTTATGTTACAATTGTGGAGACTTTCATCTATAATTTATTGTAATTAGGGGTTAACTAGGTGTGAACAGGGTTTATTTGTGTAAATGAGGTAGTAGCGGGTACTCGTGATGATCTCGTGTAGCACTTTGTCATAAATGATTAGGAAGGTTATAAAGCTCGATTTTCGCAGAAAAAAATAGTATAAAAATATCAATTCACATGTTTTATACTAATTTCTTTATCTCCTATTTTTCATGTTTTGCTATACCTCCCCCCTTTCCAGTTATGCTGTTTTACCTCTGTCTGTCCTTCCATCCTTCCATTTGTTTGTCCTTCCGTCCGTCCCAAGATATTTTTCGTCGCATTTTTCTCAGCAATGGTTTGATGGCAGACACCTGATATTTGGTCACAAGCTTCATATATGTACCCCATATCGTGGGAAGCGTTTTTGGACCCGTCACATTCCTACTTCCTGTTTGCTGACTTGGTTGGTTTTTATACACATTTAAGTTCAATGAACATATATGCGGGGGTATCATAAGTGAGCATTTGCTCACAGTTCATCTTGTTTTGTTTTGTTTGTTTTTGTTTAGTTTTGTTTTGTTTGTTTGATTTGATTTTGTTTATGTTATTTTTTTGTTGCTGTTTTTTTGCATTAAAAAATTGTTTTGTCAGCTATGAAAAACTATGGCCGACATGCTGACGTCATTCACATAAACGATTTACTGGCCCCGCTACTACATATCGCAAAGTAAAACTGCTTTTTGACCGTCAATGCCCCATTTGACAATGACCCGACTGGGTGGTGTAATGGTTAGCGTACCCGCCTCTAGTGCGGTAGATCGTGGTTTCGAGCACGATCGGGTCAAAACAAAGGCTATAAAATTGGTATTTGTTGCTTCTCTGGTACGCACGCAGCATTAAGGAGAAAGATTGGTTGGCTTGGAACTAGGAATTGGGTCCGAGATGGACGGCATGTGTATTCGCAGACTGTTGTTTCAGTGACTAGCGCTAAAATAATAAAACTAAGCATGTTGTTCTAGAACAAAGCTGACCCCATCGTCATTTCATTGAAAATTTACTTTTTCTTGCCATGATATAATTTAAAAAAATGGCTGAATTGGCGTTAGCTAACAATCACTCATTGATCACTCACTCACTCACTCACTCACTCACTCACTCACTCACTCCAATAAACAACACCAACTCTTCAAATACAATACAGTTATTTCTAAAATATCTGAAGTTATAACATATTTGAAGTCTTTTCTTTATTATTAATAACTTTGCACACAATTTGATTTTTCAGGATTAACATGGATATTTGGATTCTTTACAATTGAAGAAGCAAGCATAGTGTTCCAGTATATATTTACCATACTAAATGTGTTCCAAGGATTCCTCATCTTTATCTTGTTTACTGCTAGAGAGAAACAAGTACGTCAAAACTGGAAGAAACTATGTTGTAAAGAAAAACATAGAGACAAATATACTAAATATGAATCGTCCTCGGAAATGAACAAGATGAGAATCCATAATAATGTCAACAATTCAGGTAGTGACACTAGAAGTACTGACTTAAATCATAGTTCTAGTCACTCAAATTAAAAATGTACCGTTCATATCACAATGATGACAACTGGTGATTTATTATGCTGCAATGATAACTACCAAGGACCAACTATATTGCAATACTTTCTGGAAAAGACCCAATATATTACAATGTTTACAATAAAGGACCGACTATATTACAATACTTACAGGAAAGGACCAAATATATTACAATGTTTACAATAAAGGACCGACTATATTACAATACTTACAGGAAAGGACCAAATGTATTACAATGTTTACAATAAAGGACCGACTATATTACAATACTTACAGGAAAGGACCAAATGTATTACAATGTTTACTACAAAGGACCAATTATATTACAATACTTACTGGAAAGGACCAAATATATTACAATGTTCACAACAAAGGACCAATTATTTATTACAATACTTACTGGAAAGGACCAAATATATTACAATGTTTACAACAAAGGACCAATTATATTACAATACTTAATGGAACGGACCAAATATATAACAATATTTACAACAAAGGTCAATTCTGGAAAGGACCAATTATATTACAATGATTACAATAAAGGACCAATATTATTACAATATTTATTACAAAGAGCCAATGATATTACTATGCTTACAACAAAGGACCAATTGTATTACAATATTATAAATATATTACAATGCTTACAAGTAAGGATTACTAATGCTACAGCCTTTTATGGGTAAAAAAGGGCCAATTACGTACTCTACAAGGGTCATAATTAAGGACTTATTATATTACAATGATGACAACATTATATATCACAATATTTACAAACATTTGATCATTATGTGGTGTATTATTACACTTACAACTAACGGGTACATTATAGTTCACTTAGGATCATTGTACAATTTCATTGCAATACATTATTGATTGTAAATACATTTCATCAAATAAAAATCTCATATTAGATTATATATTTTGTCATTGTGCTATATGCCTCCTTCAATGAAGTACACGAAATCGTATCTGATGCAGACCTTTTTTTGTGTTGAGGCCCAGTGCCTTGCATATATATAGCTCAAAGATCTAATTCTAACAATGTTTGGTTTAATTTTCAGACGTATATATATAGATTCTCCTTCAGTTGCCCGTGGGTTAGAATATTTCTCCACTCAAGAGAGTTAAATTTAAAATTTTAACAACAAACCGTCAGGCGAGTGGTTAACATTTTAAATTTAACCCTCGAGAGTGGAGAAATGTCATAACCCACATGGCCAACTGAAGGAGAATTTGTTTCTCCCGTTATTTAACACGCACTTTATTTCAAAATTTGAAATTAATGCGTTTGAAATTAATGCGGGGAAAGACACGAGACATTTTAATCCTCTAGAGGATTACAGATTTTTCCACCACTTGTTAAGCGGGATTAAAACGCCGTAATAATGGGAGAAATATATATATTATCACATAATCATGATCATCTACAGCATTATACTATTCTTTCATGCGTACTTGTCACCAAATTTTTAACAGAAGTCCCACGAAGGGATCCACTAACAGAGCAAGAATTGCTTAGCCTTCAATTTCCGAACTTATTCCCGTTTTTAGAGCATTCATCTTGCTTAATATTTACTTTTCTGTGTAGTATTTTGTCTATGATTGCCGGTCTTTTTCTTTCAACTTTTTTTCTCTTCCCCACGTTACAGCTTCTGATTTCTCTTTTAGCATCCTAAGACCTTTCTTAAGGATATGTAGTATTAACTTTAGTTCTTTGAAATCATACAATTAATATGATCAAATAAATTTAGTAGATACAGAATGAAATATACACATAGCTGATGTTATAAATGCTCATATTATGTTGAGATTTGCTTTCCGTTTAGCCGCCGAGGGGCATATTCTATACTCATTCTGTAAGGCAGTGTCATAACAATGATAAGCTGTTTCTTTGTCACCCACTATCTCAGTACATACTCCTAATATTGTTAATGAATTCGAAAATGTTTGTTCACAGACAAAATAGCCCTCCTTTATTGTTAAATACAACTCACGGAATGCATGTTGTCTATTGACAATGTCATAAAGATGATGGTAACATAGAAACCTTAGACAATGTGACATAACAACTGGTGGTCCACAAAAGTCACTATCCTGAACTTCTAGTTCTAGTTCATGAGGTATCAGTGTTGATTGATGTAAATAGAACATATAATCTACCGTTGCCAGTCTCATCTTCTCATTCAGTGTAATATTGAAACAACTCATGTTCTGTTTGTCGTACTTAATATCCTCTGTGGTGTAATTGAAACGACGTAGCGTTATCATATCTGGGGTACAACGAGACAAAACATGATCTATTATCTTTAACGTTGTATTATACTGACCGAGTACATAGTAAAATGAGGCATATAACAACCATCCAGTCACAGCATCTGACTTTGTGCCGTCATGTAAATGCTTATGATAACGTCGGATTAAATGTACATTAAGTATATTATTATAAGTAGCAGGAAACGGCAACTTCTGAACAATGTTCTGACTATTCATGGCATAATAATATTTGCATATTCCTGACAAAATACTCGAGGACTGTGATATGGTTAACGATTTTATATAACTTAACAGTGTGTATCCCTCTTGTATATCAACAAAACTCTTATTGTAAATTACCCTGTACCAAAGAAATTCTAGCTTAAAACACGACTCCTTTAACACGGCTTCACTATCAAACAATGTACTAACTGTAAAAACCTCACGCTCACCATTTCGTAGTCTTTCTAATATATTCACCAACAGCCGACTATTAAACCTATTTATTTTTCCACGAAACATATTATGTTCAGGAATAAAATAGTTGGGACAATAACAGCACTTCACCCATGTTATTAGTTTATCAAGACAAAGAAAATAACAGTGAAATATGTTTTGTGGCTGAAATGCGTTAGTAGAAATTTCTTCTGATAACCAAAAAACAGCCGTTTTCATGAAGTAGGAACACAATAAACCTTTAAATTTATAATTTCTGTCGATAATGTTCTTTAGAGACAGTTTAAGAAGGGCGTAACAAAGGATTTGTGTGTAGTTCATAGCATGTGATAATTGTTTCTCTGCCATAGAAAATGATAT
This sequence comes from Gigantidas platifrons, assembly GCA_002080005.1. Lineage (NCBI taxonomy): Eukaryota > Metazoa > Mollusca > Bivalvia > Mytilida > Modiolidae > Gigantidas > Gigantidas platifrons. Next base: position 144,414 of record MJUT01015130.1, on the reverse strand, counting down.
TCTCCACAATAACTCATTATTTTCTACTTCTTTGGGTCCAATAGGTACTAGTATACAGCCATAATTAACTATGTCGTCTATTAATATATCTGGTGGCCACCGACCAGGTCTATGACGAGATAGCCATTGTTCTGATTGTCTTGGCCAGGAATGCAAGTGAAAGCAGTAAGCCAAGTCAAATGACTCACATTTGTCTGAAAAACAAGGACCATGAACGAATGTCTTATCATTAGCAAGAGTTTCAATAAGTTTACGAATGAACAAAATGTTTGACAAAAACATTCCATTTGTTGTTTCAACAAAACATTCAGATGAAGTAAATCGGTTTTCAGCATCAGTATCAGCTATAAGCTTCAATCTAGCAAATCCGGGAAATTCCATGTCTTCTTCCGTTAGAAGAGTACTGTATCGTGCTGAGCGATTCATGTGTTGTACATTCTGTATCACATGAACAACATTGACTACAAACATTATATCTATATCACTTCCGGGAAGATCTAAGCCTTCTGCTAAACTTCCACTTGATACTTTGGTTAGTTGTTTATTTGTTTTATTAAATATCTTGTCCTTTAGAAGAAACATATTTTGTCTTATTCTTATGTCCATCTCACTACCAACTATTCTTATTAGGTGGTCATAGACCTCTTTCTCGTGTGATGAAAACAATGATGTATGATCTATATAACATTAAAAAAATACACATTTTAATTGTTAGTAATTTTTACTTTATGTAAATAATATTGTGATGAATGTTGTTAATAAAATAAATAACTACGATATTAAAACATAGATATAATGTAACATAAATAATAATAATAATATGACTTTTATCACAATGTTATGTTTTAATATATGTTCTGTGATGAGAATGTCTTATATTTAAGGGGGCCCGGTGGCACAATGAGTTAGGTCGTAGGATCTAACAACTCACCAATACGGCGTGGCTTCGCGCCCAGCTTTGTAAATTGCAAAAAAGGTGCACTAGATTCGCAGTCGCAAGTGATAAAGTTTACCAGTTGCTTGTCCAGGGTCGGTGGTTCTCTCCGGGTATTCTGGCTTATAAAGGGGTAGTTTCTTAATCAGACGATACACAGCAATCAACTTTACTCTGTTAATTACAAATGTACGTTGATTAAAGGTACAAAATTGACATTTTAAGCAGTTTTTAGTTCATACCTAAGGACTGGCCATTAGTTCACCGTTATACCGATTTTAATATTAAACACGAAAATCTTAGATCCTATGTCTTTATGTATTTCTCAAACTAAGATTCCACTAACGAATCCATTATTTAAGTGATAATATTAAGTAGCATGCATGGACTTAACTAAGGAAATTTTAAGTGGAAATTATCGGAACTCTTCTCCATTTACCGTTTAATATTATATTTACTCATCCTTAGTCATTTCGCTTTAATTTTTCAATAGATAGATACATATAGTATAACTAATCGTAGATTTTGAATATCAAAATAAGACCACAAGTGACCGAAGTACGCATACGGATTAAACGAGTGTGCGGAACTTGCTCAGTCCACGAGTTTAATCCTTAGTGCGTATTCGGTCACGAGTGGTCTCATTTTGATATTCAAAATCTACGATTAGTTATACTGTTTATTATGTAGACTTCCAAAATTTCTTTTATGTTATTTTATTGCATTTGTATATTTCATTCCACGCGGATCAGAGCTACAAAACATTCAACTTAAGATTGAGCAATATATTCTCACTAACACGGGAGTGGGGGAGGGATGAATCATGTGCTCTAGAAGGGTAGGCAGTTCCTAATCCTCTACTGGTAGAGTGGGGGAGGGGGTGAATCATGTGGTCTAGAAGGGTAGGCAGTTCCTAATCCTCTACTGGTAGAAATCAGCATAGATAAATTCAAGAATAATAAATGAAACATGAAACCCTACAAATAAATCAGAGTATGGACGAAACCAATCTGACGTTATCAGTTAGAATCCTAAGGACGCATACGGATTAAACGAGTGGGCGGAACTTGTTCCGTCCACGAGTTTAATCCTTAATGCGTATTCGGTCACGATTGGTCTTATTTTGATATTCAAAATCTGCGATTAGTTATATTGTTTATTATATAGACTTCCAAAATTTCTTTTATATTATTTTATTTTATTTGTATATTTCATTCCACGCGTATGAATCTACGAGCATTGATAGTGTGTAATCAATATGGCCGCACATTCAAACAAGTCAAGTGTTGCCGCTTCGATGAAAAAAGTTGGAACTTTAAATGAAGAACGAGCTTTTTTAATTTTATTTGAATATGTGCGGATTTGTAAAGTTGTGGAAAAATTCATTGCAATTGTGACTCATGTCAGTCCGATTTATCTGTGGAACCAGGCACGATGTGTCATTGTCCGATCGTATGTATTTCATGTGTAACAGAATTCGAACTAAGGAATGAATCAATGTCCTCAAATGAAACGTTCTGAAATCTAACCGGCTGGGCTTTAATTTGATATACATTTTCATTTCTATTGCTATTGGAATTTGGAACATTTGTTTGGACGTCTAGAATATTAAATTCTGGCATTTCCACATTTTCTATGTCAAAACCATTTTCTTCTAAATATTGGGAGACTACAGCTGCCGTATATGCGTCGAAATAATCAGACATTTTATTGTTTTTTTTTATATTTTATTTTAAGATTGTTCAAAACAGACGATTTTTCATTGAAAAGGGGTGGTGAAAGGAAACTGACAATCTACAATGCACTTTTAACATTGCCGTTTGTTTATATTTAGATATGTTGTGTTATGATAGTGCAATGCTTCGATTTAGAATAAGCAAGTGTTTGATTTTAATGTATAAATAAAATGATTCAATTAAAATAATTTATAAAAGTATTACAACTTTATTTCATCTGTTTAATTGTTTCAGTTTACAATCATATGTGTATTCACCGTAACACAACAAGGGACGTAGCCACCACACTTATAGTTGTCTAAAAGTAGTTCTGGCGGGAAAAAACTGATATTTCACATGTGAAATACCGGAATTTATTTCACGAATAAATCTCCATAATTCACACCTATCTATATAATTGTGCACGCTTTTATTACTTTGTGCGGATAAACATTCAAGGTCGGGTGTGTTTGAATGTTACTATTCGTTGAAAATAAAAAATGTCTTAGCGGAAATCAAATTGGACAGATGTAGAAAAAGTTGTATTGTTGGGGGAGCACGTGCACGAGAATAGAAAAGTTATTTTGAAAGCAGTTAGTTTTCCTTGTCGATAACTTCTGGGGGCAAAAATAGGACATGGCAGGAAATTGCAAACATAGTAAATGCCAGGAATTCCGTTAAAATATACATTAAAAAAATGAACAAAAAATGGGACAGTATATATGCTACCGCAAAAACTGAGATTCCTTTCGACACTGGAATTCATAATTCACAAGCTCCCTTTAAGGCGAAGCAATTACAGAGGCTTATTTAGAGGGGTACAAATATCTCATATCCCTGATGTTTTGACACAAACATCCCTGTAATGAAAAGCACAAAATAATTTAAGATATCCCTACAATTCAAGTTGAATACCCCATATCCCCGTGATTGATTACTTACACAACTATCCAATAACCCATTAATTAAAAGGGTCAATAGCCAGTATCCTAAATATACCTTAAACAATCCTCATTACATGTTGCCAAAAATAAGTTGTATGTTTTATTACCCACACCCCCTTTTTTTTCATATGCGTAGTAAGAAGGGGTAAACATATGACATAAATATATGGTTTCAACAACGAATATTGATATTTTTGACGCAATAAATCAAGTAAACTGCCCGGAAAAGTTACGTATACTTTCTGTTGAGATATGAATTAATTAATAATTAGAGCCTATGAAAAATATAATAAAACAATATACTCATCCGATAATCATTTAAATATTAATATCAACGATATTAAAAATATTTCTTGTCAATTGGTTCGAAGTCGCTGCATTTTACATATTTAAGATACCTCAATACATGTAGGTACATTTTTGTACCTTAGATTTAAGTGAATACTGAGTGTATTTGTATTTTAAGGAGCTGTATGCATACCACTTAAGTGGGATGGACGGAGCTATTTAAAACTAAGATTTTGTAAAGGAAATTCTTAGTTTAAGCAGTATTATGCATAACACTTAGGTAAAACGGGCGGAGTTACCTTAGCTTAAGTGTTTTCTAAGGAAAATCTTAACTTAAGTAGCTTTATGCATACGGGCCCCCGCCCTTTTCTCCTTCACAACTTAGTGTCTAAAAGGTAATAAGCTACAGATGCATGTAGACCAAGTTAAACTCAAGTGCACATAAAGTTTACA
>MJUT01015130.1:124346-139702 GCA_002080005.1 Gigantidas platifrons | reverse complement strand
CCAACAACAATAAGCTAATACAAAGAACAACGAATAACATACAAGGTTTGTGTCCTGTCCTTAAATATCAGGAAATCAAATATATCACAATTTTCTTAATCTGGCAGGTTTTACATGTCGGTTTTAATGTTACGCGCGTGTGCCTGCAAACATTTTCACCATCTTATTTACAATTCATTTAATACTTTAATCGTATGTAAAATATTTTCGTTATATTTTCTGGGCTAGTGTTATGGTTATGGTGTTTAACGCCACTTTCAACAATATTTCATCTATATCGTGGCGCTCAGTTTTACTGGTGGAGGAACCCGACCTGTCGCAATTCACTGACAAACTTAATCACATGATGTCGTACACCTCGCCCTGATCCGCGGTGATATATGTGTAAAAATGTACTCCTTATGAAATATGATATGTAAGCAGATCAGATGTATTAGTGGAGGACACCGGATTACACGGAAACGACCACCGACCTGTTGCAAGTCACTGAGAAACTGTATCACATAATTTTACATCGAATACACCTCGCCATGATTATGATTCTAACTGATAACGTCAGATTGGGTTCGTCCATACTCTGATTTATTTTGTAGGGTTTCATGTTTCATTTATTATTCTTGAATTTATCTATACTATTTTATATCAGTAGAGGATCAGGAACTGCCACCATTCTAGAGCACATAATTCACCCCTCCCCCCACTCCCGTTTTAGTGGGTACATATTGCTCAATCTTAAGTTGAATGTTTTGTAGCTCTGGTCCTTAGTCCATTTTCTTTTAGCCATTGTATTGTCTGTACTTCTTTGAATTCCGCCATATGATTACCCCTTTGGTATCTTCAAACTTTTTCTCATAATAAAGGACGAAGTCATTTTAACAATATGATTTTTCATAGGAGTATTGATGGCCAAAAAATCTTTTCACCGGAAGTTTTAAAAAAAATAGATCAATTGATATTTAGAAACGCAAAAGAAATATATCTTCGATAAAAAAATCCCAATTCTTTAATTATTTACTCTATGCAAAATCAAAACAAACTTGAAATAAAATGTTAATAAAAAATCTCTATCTACGAGATTCTCGGCGAAAGAGCCCGTATGTTAAATGAACGGAACAGCCATAGCGAAAATATTTCTGATACAAAGTTCATTCGAAATAAAAGATAATAACGTGTTCGGATCATCGTATTATTGAAATTTCATTGAAGGGTTTGCATTTGACCAGTTGATCGTTATTTCCTGTATGTTCGTGCTGTTTTAGTGTGGCTGTAATACAAAAAAAATGACGTAGTTACACTGTAAATAAAAAAGGGGGTGTTGAATGGGATATCTTTGTTAGCAGACGAATATCATCTAATAACGTGTACGGATCATCGTATTATTGAAACTTTCATTGAAGGATTTGCATTTGACCAGTTGATCGCTATTTCCTGTATTTTCGTGTTGTCTTAGCGTGGCTGTAATAAAAAAGTGTCGTGGTTACACTGTGAATAAAAAGGGGAGTCTTGAATGGAATATCTCAGTTTGCAGACGAATATCTTCTAACTCCCCGAAGTATTTCTTCGCTCACAACTTTTTTGAATTTGTACGTGGTTTTTTTTTTGTCAACCAAAATCTCATATTTTGATCATGAGTATACTGGTGACCAAATAGCATTCTAGCTATGCTGATATTTTAAGGGTTCCATGGCACAAACTCAAAATAAAATCAAGAGAACCCTACAGTGGGTGGCCAAAGGTATTCGTCACCCTCGATTTTACGCTATATATTTCATATAAAACCACATCTTTAAAAAAAATTATTGTGAAGTTATTTCTAACCGGATTTTGATAATTTTTGCAGCAGAAAAAACACTATTTAAAGATTATTTGTTTATTTTAGCATGATTTTCCGTTAGATTGCCTTTATTTTCTTATGATTTAAAGACCATTTTTGTTTTCTGACGTCAATTTTGCTAATGAAATCGGAAACATCGACATTTGTGTTTAAATCACCAGTAAACAAAACCATGCAGACAAAAATTACTATTATATAAACAAATAGAATCCAAAGACTTCAGCGTGTCTTGAAATAAATTTCATAAAAATCTGTACAGAGATAGCTTAATTTTTTTTAATGTGGTTTTATATGAAATAAATGTATATAGTAAAAAATCGAAGGTGGCGAATGCTTTTTGCACTTCTCTGTATCCATGAAAAACCTGTGCCTGCAACAGTTCTACCCAACAATTTAGACACTGAGACTATAACCTCCGACTGTATCCCTAATTTATCTTAAAAAGTACTTGAAAAAAATAATACATATTAATATATTGACATTTTTTCCGCAAGACAAGGATTATTGGGTCCATATCAGACGAGCTCGAAGAGCGAATCTGATATGGACCTGATAATCCTTGTCGAACGAAAAAAAATACTAATAATTTTTTTATCGGTAATTTCACAATTTTAACACAGCTTTGTGATTTTTTTGTTGTGTTTTGATCTTTTTTTTAATGAAAGGTTTAGTGACGTCACGTTAGACCGCGCATGACAAATAACCAACAGTTGATATTTTTTATTATCGCTATTTTGCTGTATTTTCCTTTGATCTTTCTATCTGAAAATTTCTCATCTCACAATAGTAGAGTGATATGGAAAATTATCGCCAGTAACTAAGCGTTGTCAAGGACGCACGTAGTATTATCGGTGTATTCTAACACTTAAATATGACGTTATAACTTATTGACGTCACATTACCAAATCCTTGATAATCAGTGATTAACGATATAAAATGGTAATTGTGTTTAAAAAATGTCAGTATCTGAACAAAAAATATTTAATTATGAATACAAAATAGCGATAATATAATTAAATATGTTTTTTAAAACTCGAGGACGTTTCTCAGTCATCTCTCATTTCAGGGCTTCACCCTTTGATGAGAGATGACTGAGTAAAGTCTTCTCGTTTAAGAAAAAAAAATCGTTAATCACTTAGTATCACAATTCGGTGGTCAACTGAACGTTGATACTAAGTTTATCGGGTAGTAAAGATCAAAGGAAGCTGTAACAAACTACCGAAAAATTCCCATCTCATGCCTCCCTCCAAACATTATAGGACTTCGTCCTTCAAACAGGTTGTGCCTTTCTCATATTATGTTTGTATTAATATTCAAATAAATATCAACATTGATCTATCATAACTATAAACAAGTCCTATACATTTTCATTAATTTTTTACTGATTATAGATTTTAATTAATACCATGATATTTACCTGTCTGTTGAGATTGTGTATCCTCCAAATATTCTAAGTATCTGTTGCCTGTTTTGATTGGGAATAAAATGTTCAATATCTGTGGTCCATTCTGTTTCCTACGTTCCATACAAGCTTTGTATTCCCGCTCAAATTGAAGGATAGCCATTCCAAACAAGTCATTATGACGGTCTGTCCTGCTGCCAAGTATTTGTTTGAGACAAGAAAAATGTTTTCGTCTTCCCCGATATGGAAGGTTCTTGACACCATGACTGTCTACAAACAATACTTTCTTAGTTTTATACACTTTTTTGTCATCATCATCTTTATCTTTTTCTGTATGACATCTTGGCTTAGCAGCCATTGTGTACTTTATTAATGTGTATCTCACCTACAAATATATCTTTATTGTACCTGGAGATCCATTCAAATTAGAAGAGATACTGGTATGTATTTATTTTAGATCACTGCTGACATGGTTTTCATGGTAATATAATATGATATTTGTTGCTTCTCTGCTGATTAAGCAACATTACTCCACTTAGGAGAAACAACAAAGACTAGTTGGCTAGGAATCAACATAATGTGTCGACGTTAAGCGACATGTCTACCCGCGGACAGTTGTTACAGTGAGTTAGTAATATACCAATCCATCATGTAAGTCTAGTACAAAGCGGACATCATTGTCATTTCAGGTGATGTAGCATGTTTTCTCCCATTATTACGGCGTTTTAACCCCTCTCAACCAGTGGTGGAAAAATCTGTAATCCTCTAGAGGATCAAACTGTCTCGTGCCTTTCCCCGCATTAATTTCAAACGCATTAATTTCAAATTTTGAAATAAAGTTCGCGTTAAATAATGGGAGAAACAAATATTCCATCAGTTGCCCAGGTGGGATACGATATTTCTCCCCTCTCGATAGTTAAATTTAAAATTTTAACCACTCGCCCGACGACTTGTGGATAAGATTTTAAATTTAACTCTCTTGAGTGGAGACATATCGTAATCCACGGGAAACTGTAGGATAATCTATATGTCCTAATGATAATGGCGTTAAACAACATTCATGTGTTCTTACATAATACAAATGAAAAACAGAAAATACCACAATGGTGGGTTAATATTATTATTATGTAGTCTTCCAAGATATTTTAATGTTTAATGGTGGGATTAACTTTCTATAATGCAGTCTTTCAAGATATTTGAATGTTTAATGGTGGGATTAAATTTCTATAATGCAGTCTTCCATGATATTTTAATGTTTAATGGTGGGCTTAATTTTTCTATACTGTAATCTTCCAAGCTAGTTTAATGTTTAATGGTGGGATTAACTTTCTATGATGCAGTCCTCCATGATATTTTGATGTTTAATAGCGGTATTAAATTTCTATAAAGTAGTCTTCCATGCTACTTTAATGTTTATTGTTGCATTAATTTTTTTTATAATGCAGTTCTCCATGATATTTTATTGTTTAATAGTGAGTTTAATTCTGTATAATGCAGTCTTCCAAGATATTTTAATGTTTAATCGGGGGTTTAAATTGTTATAATGCAGTATTCCAAGATATTTTAATGTTTAATGGTGGGATGAATTTTCTATGATGTAATCTTCCAAGATAGTTTAATGTTTAATGATGGGATTAACTTTCTATGATGCAGTCCTCCATGATATTTTGATGTTTAATAGCGGTATTAAATTTCTATAAAGTAGTCTTCCATGCTACTTTAATGTTTATTGTTGCATTAATTTTTTTATAATGCAGTTCTCCATGATATTTTATTGTTTAATAGGGGGTTCAATTTTTTATAGAGCAGTCTTCCAAGATATTTTAATACTTAATAGAGCGATTAAATTTACATAATGTAGTCTTCCATGATATATGCATGCCTAACGATGGGATTAAATTTCTATAACGTAGTATTCCACGATATGTTAATGCTTAACGATGGGATTAAATTTCTATAACGTAGTATTCCATGATATTTTAGTGCTTAATGGTGGGATCAAATTTCTATAATGTAGTCTTCTACGATATTTTAATATTTAGTAGTGGGATTAAATTTCTATAATGCAGTCTTCTACGATATTTTAATATTTAGTAGTGGGATTAAAGTTTTATAATGCCGTCTTCTAAGATAATTTAATATTTAGTAGTGGGATTATAGTTTTATAACGCAGTCTTCCATGATATTTTAGTGCTTAATGGAGGGATTAAATTTCTATAATGTAGTCTTTTACGATATTTTAATATTTAGTAGTGGGATTAAAGTTTGATAATGCAGTCTTCCATGATATTTTAACGTTTAATAGTGGGATTAAATTTCTATAATGTAGTCTTCCATGATATTTTAATGTTTAATGGTGGGATTTAATTTCTACAATGCTGTCTTCCATGATATTTTAATGTGTATTCGTTAGTTTATATTAATATTTTTAATCTTCCATGATATTTTAATGTTTAATGGTGGGTTTAAATTTGTATTATATAGTCTTCCATGCCATTTTAATGTTTAATCGAGGGGTTAATTTTTTTATTATGCAGTTTTCCAAGATATTTTAATGTTTAATGGTGGGCTTAATTTTTCATAATGCAGTCTTCCAAGATTTTTTAATGTTAAATGGTGGGTTTAAATTTTTATAATGCAGTCTTCCACGATATTTTAATGCTTAATGGTGGGTTTAATTTTTTATAATGCAGTCTTCCATGATATTTTAATGTTTAATTGTGGATTAAATTTCTATAATGTAGTCTTCCATGATATTTTAATGTTTAATAGTGGGATTAACTTTCTATAATGCAGTCTTCCATGATATTTTAATGCTTAATGGTGGGAATCAATTTATATAATGCAGTCTTCTACGATATTTTAATGCTTAATGGTGGGATTACATTTCTATAATGCAGCCTGCCATGATATTTTAATGCTTAATGGTGGGAATAAATTGATATAATGCAGTCTTCTACGATATTTTAATGCTTAATGGTGGGATTAAATTTCTATAATGCAGCCTTCCATGATATTTTAGTGCTTAATGGTGGGAATAAATTTATATAATGCAGTCTTCCTAGATATTTTAATGTTTAATGGTGGGCTTTATTTTTCATAATGCAGTCTTCCAAGATTTTTTAATGTTAAATGGTGGGTTTAAATTTCTATAATGCAGTCTTCCACGATATTTTAATGTTTAATGGAGGGTTTAATTTTTTATAATGCAGTTCTCCATGATATGTTATTGTTTAATAGTGGGTTTAATTTTTTATAATGCCGTCTTCCAAGATATTTAAATGTTTAATAGTGCGATTAAATTTACATTATGTAGTCTTCCATGATATGTTAATGCGTAACGATGGGATTAAATTTCTATAACGTAGTATTCCATGATATTTTTGTGCTTAATTGAGGGATTAAATTTCTATAATGCAGTCTTCTACGATATTTTAATATTTAGTAGTGGGATTATAGTTTTATAATGCAGTCTTCCATGATATTTTAATGTTTAATAGTGGGATTAAATTTCTAAAATGCAGCCTTCCATGATATTTTAATGTTTAATGGTGTGATTAAATTTCTATAATGCAGTCTTCCATGATATTTTAATGCTTAACGATGGGATTAAATTTCTATAACGTAGTATTCCATGATATGTTAATGCATGGGATTAAATTTCTATTACAAAGTATTCCATGATATTTTAGTGCTTAATGGTGGGATTAAATTTCTATAATGTAGTCTTCTACGATATTTTAATATTTAGTAGTGGGATTATAGTTTTATAACGCGGTCTTCCATGATATTTTAACGTTTAATAGTGGGATTAAATTTCTATAATGTAGTCTTCCATGATATTTTAATGTGCATTCGTTAGTTTATATTATTATTTTTAATCTTCCATGATATTTTAATGTTTAAAAGTGGGATTAAATTACTATAATGTAGTCTTCCATGATATTTTAATGATTAATGATGGGATTAAATTTCTATAATGCAATCTTCCATGATATTGTTATGCTTAATGGTGTGATTAAATTTCTTCAATGTAGTCTTCCATGATATTCTAATGTTTAATGGTGGGAATAAATTTATATAATGCAGTCTACAATGATATTTTAATGTGTATTCGTTAGTTTATATTATTATTTTTAATCTTCCATGATATTTTAATGCTTAATGGTGGGTTTAAATTTGTATTATATAGTCTTCCATGATATTTAAATGTTTAATCGAGGGTTTAAATTGTTATAATGCAGTCTTCCAAGATATTTTAATGTTTAATGGTGGGATTAATTTTCTATGATGTAGTCTTCCAAGATAGTTTAATGTTTAATGTTGGGATTAACTTTCTATGATGCAGTCCTCCATGATATTTTGATGTTTGATAGTGGTATTAATTTTCTATAAAGTAGTCTTCCATGATACTTTAATGTTTATTGTTGTATTAATTTTTTTTATAATGCAGTTCTCCATGATATTTTATTTTTTAATAGTGGGTTTAATTTTTTATAATGCAGTCTTCCAATATATTTTAATGCTTAATAGTGCGATTAAATTTACATAATGTAGTCTTCCATGATATTTGAATGCTTAATGGTGGGATCAAATTTCTATAATGTAGTCTTCTACGATATTTTAATATTTTGTAGTGGGATTATAGTTTTATAACGCAGTCTTCCATGATATTTTAACGTTTAATAGTGGGATTAAATTTCTATAATGTGGTCTTCCATGATATTTTAATGTTTAAACGAGGGTTTAAATTGTTATAATGCAGTCTTCCAAGATATTTTAATGTTTAATGGTGGGATTAATTTTCTATAATGTAGTCTTCCATGATATTTTAATGCTTAATTGTGTGATTAAATTTCTTCAATGCAGTCTTCCATGATATTTTAATGTTTAATGGTGGGAATACATTTATATAATGCAGTCTTCCATGATATTTTAATGTGTATTCGTTAGTTTATATTATTATTTTTAATCTTCCATGATATTTTAATGTTTAATTGTGTGTTTAAATTTGTATTATATAGTCTTCCATGATATTTTAATGTTTAATCGAGGGTTTAATTTTTTATAATGCAGTCTTCCAAGATATTTTAATGTTTAATGGTGGGCTTAATTTTTCATAATGCAGTCTTCCAAGATTTTTTAATGTTAAATGGTGGGTTTAAATTTGTGTAATGCAGTCTTCCACGATATTTTAATGTTTAATGGTGGGGTTAAATTTGTATAATGCATTCTTCCATGATATTTTAATGTTTAATTGTGGATTAAATTTATATAATGTAGTCTTCCCTGATAGTTTAATGTTTAATGGTAGGTTTTAATTTATATAATGCAGTCTTCCATGATATTTTAATGTTTAATGGTAGGATTAAATTTGTATTATTTAATCTTCCATGATATATTAATGTTTAATGGTGGGTTTAAATTTTTATAATGCAGTCTTCCATGATATTTTAATGTTTAATTGTGGATTAAATTTCTATAATGTAGTCTTACATGATAGTTTAATGTTTAATTGTATGATTAAATTTATATAATGCAGTCTTCCATGATATTTTAATGATTAATGGTGATATTAAATTTCTATTATGCAGTCTTCCAACATATTTTAATGTTTAATGGTGGGTTTTAAATTTTTACAATGCAGTCTGCCAAGATATTTTAATGTTTAATGGTGGGTTTGAAATTCTATAATGCAGTCTCCCATGATATTTTAATGTTAATTGTGGGTTTAAATTTTTATAATGCAATCTTCCATGATATTTTAACGTTTAATGGAGGGCTTAATTTTTCATAATGCAGTCTACCACGATATTTTAATGTGTAATGGTGGGTTTATTTTCTTTAATGCCGTCCTCCACGATATTGTAATGTTTAATGATGGGTTTAAATTTCTATAATGCAGTCTTCGATGATAGTTTAATGTTTAATTGTGGTATATTAAATTTCTATAATGTAGTCTTCCATGATAGTTTAATGTTTAATGGAAGGAATACATTGATATAATGCAGTCTTTCATGATATTTTAGTGCTTAATGATAGGATTAAATTTGTATTATGTAGTCTTCCATGATATTTTAATGTTTAATAGGGGGCTTTAATTTTGATAATGCAGTCCTCCAAGATATTTTAATGTTTAATGGTGGAATTAAATTTCTATAATGCATGCTTCCATGATATTTTAATGTTTAATGATGAGTTCAATTTCAATAATGCAGTCTTCCAAGATATTTTAATGTTTATTGGTGGAATTAAATTTCTATAATGCAGTCTCCCATGATATTTTAATGTTTAATGGTCGGTTTAAATTTTCATAATGTAGTCTTCCATGATATTTTAATGTTTAATAGTGGGATTAATTTATATAATGCAGTCATCCATGATATTTTAATGTTTAATGGTTAAATATCTTCAATGAAGTCTTACATGGTATTTCATGTTTAATGGGGGGATTAGATTTATATAGTGCAATCTTCCATGATATTTTAATGTTTATTGGGTAGTTTATATTATTATTATTAATCTTCCATGATATTTTAATGTTTAAAGGTGGGTTAACATTTGTGCTATGTAGTCTTCCATGATATTGTAATGTTTAGATGTGGGTTAACATTTGTGCTATGTAGTCTTCCATGATATTTTAATGTTTAAAGGTGGGTTTAATTTTTTATAATGCAGTCTTCCTAGATATGTTAATGTTTAACGGTGTGCTTAAATTTTTATAATGCAGTCTTCCAAGATATTTTAATGTTTAATGGTGGGATTAAATTTTTATAATGTAGTGTTCCAAAATATTATAATGTTTAATATTTGAGCTAAATTTATATAATGGATTCTTCTTAGATATTATAATGTTTAATGTTTGGGATACATTTTTATAATGCAGTCTTCCAAGAAATTTTAATGTTTAATGTTTGGGCTTAATTTTTATAATGTAGTCTTCCAAGATATATTAATGTTTGTTTTAATTTTTATGTAATGTAGTCTTTCAAGATAATTTAATGTTTGTTTTCAAGTTGTATAATGTAGTCTTCCAAAAATATTTTAACATTTAATGTTTGCTTTGTTTCTTTATAAAACAGTCTCCCAAGATATTTTAGTGTGCAATGTTTCGTTTAAATTGTTATAATATAGTCTGACAAAATATTATAATATCCAATGTTGGAGTTACAATATATTGTTCTACTCATAATTCTGCTATGATGGCTGTAATTGTAGAACCTTCTATGGTACTAAAAGGTATTTGTACAGCTGTTGAGACACATCTTTGCTATATTTAATGTATCTATTTGAAAACTATTTGTATATATTTTTGTCCATAGTATTTTAAATATAATTTTATGTAATATTTTTTTGAGTTCTAAGTTAATTGACCAATATTTATTATCGGTGTGTCAAACAGATTACAATCACCTTAATTATAAAATTTGTAATTATATTGTAGTTGTTTTATATTCCTGGTTTGTGATTGGACATTGCTGTAATTTTCACAGTTGAAATACCATGATATATTTTAAAATTTTTAGCCAATTACCAATTGCGTCATCTGGTTAATAATGTGGCAATACACATCTATACACATAATTAAATTAAAATGCTGATAACTGTATTGTATTTAAAAATTACACGGCATCAATGGTCGATTAAATGAACGCAAGTATCAGTTTACTGGCATCGCTTGTGCGTCGTCAGTAAACTCAAATATCCAACTGATGCCATGCAATTGTCAACCACCAAATCTCTAACTGATGCCATGAAAGTGTCAAATACAATACAGTTATCTCCTAAATGACGAGGTGCAAAGTTTGATAGACATACACTCATCTCCTGCTGTCCTCGGTTGTAATACAGAATGTGATATGTGTCTACAATCCAAACATGTCTTCACCGTACGTGACAATATACGCAGTGTAATTGTAATACAATGATTCCTCTAACTAAATAGAGAGATCCTCTGAGTGTTTAGATTATACTATAGCAATACTGGTTATCAGACTAGTTTATTTCTAAAGAAAATGTATCTGTTCTAGATTTTATTGTAGAAAATGGAGGGAAACTATATCATACCTAGAGTATGTTTATGATCTAGATTGTGTGCATCAGAAAGAGGGAAACTGTATCATTCCTACAGTATGTTTATGATCTAGATTTTGTGCATCAGAAAGAGGGAAACTTTATCATACCTACATAATGTCTATGATCTAGATTTTGTGTATCAGAAAGATGGAAACTGTATCATACATACGTAATGTTTATGATCTAGATTTTGTGTATCAAAAAGATGGAAACTGTATAGTACCTACAGTATCTTTATGTTCTAGATTGTGTGTGTCAGAGAGATGGAAACTGCATAATTCCTTCAGTATATATTTTGTGTATCAGAAAGAGGGAAACTGTATCACATCTACATAAGGTTTATAATCTAGATTTTGTGTATCAGAAAGATGGAAAATGTAGCATACCTACAGTATAGATTGTGTGTATCCGAAAGATAGACTCTGTATCATACCTACAGTATAGATTACGTGTATCAGAAAGAGGAAATTGTATCATACATACAGTATGATTTTGATCTAGGTTTTTTGTATCAGAAAGAGGGAAACTGTATCATTCCTACAGTATGTTTATGATCTAAATTTTGTGTATCAGAAAGATGGAAACGGTATCATACCTACAGTATAGATTTTGTGTATCAGAAAGAGGGAAATTGTATCATACCTACAGTATGTTTATGATCTAGGTTTTTTGTATC
This sequence comes from Gigantidas platifrons, assembly GCA_002080005.1. NCBI lineage: Eukaryota > Metazoa > Mollusca > Bivalvia > Mytilida > Modiolidae > Gigantidas > Gigantidas platifrons. The sequence goes on along the minus strand of MJUT01015130.1, from coordinate 127,714 downwards.
AGAAAGAGGGAAACTGTATCATTCCTACAGTATGTTTATGATGTAGATTTTGTGTATCAGAAAGATGGAAACTGTGTCATACCTACATAACGTTTATGATCTACATTTTGTGTATCAGGAAGCTGGCCACTGCATGATTCCTACAGTATAGATTTAATGCATCAGAAAAAGGGAAACTGTATCATACCTACAGTATCTTTATGTTCTAGATTTTGTGTATCACAGAGATGGAAACTGCATAATTCCTACAGTATAGATTTTGTGTATCAGAAAGAGGTAAACTGTATCACACCTACATAACGTTTATGATCTAGATTTTGTGTATCAGAAAGATGGAAACTGTATCATACCTACAGTATAGATTTTGTGTATCAGAAAGAGGGAAACTGTATCATACCTACAGTATGCTTATGATCTAGATTTTGTGTATCAGAAAGATGGAAAATGTATCATGCCTACAGTATTGATTTTGTGTATCAGAAAGAGGTAAATTGTATCATACCTACAGTATGTTTATGATCTAGATTTCGTGTATCAGAAAGATGGAAACTGTATCATACCTACAGTATAGATTGTGTGCATCAGAAAGAGGGAAACTGTATCATTCCTACAGTACGTTTATGATTTAGGCTTTGTGTATAAGAAAGAGGGAAACTGTAGCATACCTAGAGTATATGTATGTTCTAGATTTTGTGTATCAGAAAGATGGAAAATGTATCATACCTACAGTATGTTTATGATCTAGATTTCGTGCATCAGAAAGAGGGAAACTGTATCATACCTAGAGTATGTTTATGATGTAGATTGTGTGCATCACAAAGAGCGAAAATGTATCATACCTAGAGTATGTTTATGATCTAGATTTAGTTTATCAGAAAGATGGAAACTGTATCATACCTACATAACGTTTATGATCTACATTTTGTGTATCAAAAAGATGGAAACTGTATCATACCAACAGTATCTTTATGTTCTAGATTTTGTGTATCACAGAGATGGAAACTGCATAACTCCTACAGTATAGATTTTGTGTATCAGAAAGATGGAAACTGCATCAGACCTACAGTATAGATTCTGTGTATCAGAAAGAGGGAAACTGTATCATTCCTACAGTATGTTTATGATTTAGGCTTTGTGTATAAGAAAGAGGGAAACTGTAGCATACCTAGAGTATATGTATGATCTAGATTTTGTGTATCAGAAAGATGGAAAATGTATCATACCTACAGTATAGATTTTGTGCATCAGAAAGAGGGAAATTGCATCATACCTACAGTATGTTTATGATCTAGGTTTTGTGTATCAGAAAGAGGGAAACTGTGTCATACCTGCAGTATGTTTATCATCTAGATTTTGTGTATCAGAATGATGGAAACTGTATCATGCATACAGTATATATTTTGTGTATCAGAAAGAGGGAAATTGCATCATACCTACAGTATGTTTATGATCTAGATTTTGTGCAACAGAAAGAGGGAAACTGTCTCATACCTACATAACGTTTATGATCTAGATTTTGTGTATCAGAAAGATGAAACCTACAATGCATATCTGCTCTGAAGACTTGGCAAATAATATAAGATCAGTTGTTTTCTTATTTAAATTGGAAACAAAATGTTCTAGACATTTCATCTGAAGCTTTTTATCGAGGGAGGCAGGGGCTGTTGTTGTATTTATACCCCAAGATTAATTATAAGTTGTCATATACCTTGGCATATTGTCAAAATATTTTATATGGTATGAATACAAATCCCAGATAATTCAAACAAAATGATACAGAATATGAAAAAATACACATTTTATATGGCGACGTGTAAATGGACTTGATATACCATTATAAAATATATATATATATATATAGAACCTCTATGTTGCTATTTAGAATAATTGACCAAATGTACAAACAAATGTTACTGATCAGGATTAAAATAATATACTTTGATTATCTACATAATATTCTTATTCTTATTTTTAATTTAGAAACACTTACCTAGTATATTTTACCTCTATATCACACTCATTCACTCCTAACTTCCTGCTTGGTTTTGACATGCTTTAATTCTATTGGATAAACATATCTCCGGGAATTTTCAGATTAAATATAGAAACAGGTCCTTTCCATTAGTTTCGGGTGAATTGTAGAAAATCTATAAATAACATTAACCTACACATATAGCATGGATATTTAAATTGTGTTAAGATAAATCGTACAACAATATTTAGATCATATGACATTTACTTAATAATATACATTTCTTATATTTATGTAAAATCGACAATATTATAACACAATAAAGAGAAGATTGTAAAAATACTTAGGACGATTTATCTATGTATGATCACATGCGCTTATTGCATGGACCCCTTTTTTTACCATTTGGTTACATATTTATTGACAATAAAATTCTTTATTATTTTCATTTCCTTTTTGGTTTGGTTCCCATGTTCGTTGCCATAGCCATACAGTCTTATGATAACAACAGTATCCATGCCCGTGCCCTGTATACATTTACTAAGAAAAAAAGGGGGGTTGGGTAAAATTGGGAGTAGTAACATCGTGGGCTACATTATATCCTCCAAAACACCTCCATTCGTATAAATTCCTTCATCATGCCTCGGCAATTAGCAAGATGCATGGGCTGGTAGAAATATCACATAATTATATGTAACGTATCTTAACAATCACTAACATTTTGAGGAGTAAAATAACGACCCAATCATATATTTGAATGTTGTAATAATCTTGTCTGTTTATACCTTTATTCAGGAAGTAATTCCCGTGGTGTTATGGGTAATAAGAGTAGAGAGGGAAACATATGTAGACTTCTGAGAAAATTATTTGATTCCTTAGTCACTCCTATTCTTACATATGGTAGTGAAGTTTGGGGTGTCGATTCTACATTTAAAGATTCCGATCCATATGAAAAACTACATATTAAATTTATCAAAGAGATACTAGGAATTCATTGTAAAACATCTAAGGATGGATATCGAGCTGAACTTAACAGAACCCCTTTGAAGAGTAAAATATTTTTTTCAATATTTAACTTTATGAATCATATAATTTCTTCAAAAAACACTTTAGTATATGATATATATATATATCAAGTCTAGAGAAACAAATCCTTGGGTAAAAAAAGTGAAACAACTTATTAAATGGTCTTGGCTTTTCTTACATCATACATTGTATTAATTCTATTAAATTTAATTTAAATACAATAAAACAAAGAATACACGATCAATGTTTGCAAACTCAAAATGCAAACATATGTGATTCTCAAAAACTCTAGAGTGTCTACAATATGGGTCAAAGACCACCTTATGTGGATGTTATAAACAATAAATGTGATAGAGCAGCAATTTGTAAA
>MJUT01015130.1:78030-112265 GCA_002080005.1 Gigantidas platifrons | reverse complement strand
TTTACCATACTAAATGTGTTCCAAGGATTCCTCATCTTTGTCTTGTTTACTGCTAGAGAGAAACAAGTGCGTCAAAACTGGAAGAAAGTATGTTGTAAAGAAAAACCTAGAGACAAATATACTAAATGTGAATCGTCCTCGGAAATGAACAAGATGAGAATCCGTAATAATGTCAACAATTCAGGTAGTGACACCAAAATTACTGACTTAAATCATTGTTCTAGTCACTCAAATTAAAAATGTACCGTTCATATCACAATGATGACAACTGGGGACTTATTATGTTGCAATGATAACTACCAACGACCAACTATATTCCAATACTTTCCGGAAAAGACCCAATACATTACAGTTTTTTCAACAAAGGACCAATTATATTAAAATACTTACAGGAAAGGACCAAATATATTACAATGTTTACAACAAAGGACCAATTATTTACTACAATACTTACTGGAAAGGACCAAATATATTACAATGTTTACAACAAAGGACCAATTATATTACAATATTACTAAAAAGGTCCAAATATATTACAATGTTTACAACAAAGGACCAATTATATTACAATACTTAATGAAACGGACCAAATATATTACAATATTTACATCAAAGGGTCAATTCTGGAAAGGACCAATTATATTACAATGATTACAATAAAGGAACAATATTATTACAATATTTATTACAAAGAGCCAATGATATTACTATGCTTACAACAAAGGACCAATTGTATTACAATATTATAAATATATTACAATGCTTACAAGTAAGGATTACTAATTCTACAGCCTTTTATGGGTAAAAAAGGGCCAATTACGTATTCTACAAGGTTCATAATTAAGGACTTATTATATTACAATGATGACAACATTATATATCACAATATTTACAAACATTTGATCAGTATGTGGTGTATTATGAGACTTACATCTAACGGGTAAATTATAGTTCACTTAGGATCATTGTAAAATTTCATTGCGATACATTATTGATTGTAAATACATTTCATCAAATAAAAATCTCATATTAGATTATATATTTTGTCATTATGCTATATGCCTCCTTCAATGAAGTACACGAAATCGTATCTGATGCAGACCTTTTTTGTGTTGAGGCCCAGTGCCTTGCATATATATAGCTCAAAGATCTAATTCTAACAATGTTTGGTTTAATTTTCAGACGTATATATATAGATTCTCCTTCAATTGCCCGTGGGTTAGGATATTTCTCCACTCAAGAGAGTTAAATTTAAAATTTTAACCACAAGCCGTCAGGCGAGTGGGTAAAATTTTAAATTTAACCCTCGAGAGTGGAGAAATGTCATAACCCACATGGCCAACTGAAGGATAATTTGGTTCTCCCGTTATTTAAAAGGCACTTTATTTCAAAATTTGAAATTAATGCGTTTGAAATTAATGCGGGGAAAGACACGAGACATTTTAATCCTCTAGAGGATTACAGATTTTTCCACCAATTGTTAAGCGGGATTAAAACGCCGTAATAATGGGAGAAATATATATATTATCACATAATCATGATCATCTACATCATTATACTATTTTCTCATGCATACTTGTCACCACATTTTTAACAGAAGTCCCACGAAGGGTTCCACTAACAGAGCAAGAATTGCTTACCCTTCAATTTCCGAATTTATTCCCGTTTTTAGAGCATTCATCTTGCTTAATATTCACTTTTCTGTGTAGTATTTTGTCTATCATTGCCGGTCTTTTTCTTTCAATTTTTTTTTTTTTGGCAATTGTATTGTCGATCCTTCCCCGCGTTACAGCTTCTGATTTCCCTTTTATTATCCGAAGACCTTTCTTAACGATATGTAGTATTAACTTTAGTTCTTTGAAATCATACAATTAATATGATCAAATAAATTTAGTAGATACAGAATGAAATATACACATAGCTGTTGTTATAAATGCTCATATCATGTTGAGATTTGCTTTCCGTTTAGCCGCCGAGGAGCATATTATATACTCATTCTGTAAGGCAGTGTCATAACAATAATAAGCTGTTTCTTTGTCACCCACTATCTCATTACACACTCCTAACACTGTTAATGAATTCGATAATGTTGGGCTATCGACACAATACTTTTTCGGTATTGTTAAATACAACTCACGTAATGCATGTTGTCTATTGACAATGTTATAAAGATGATGGTAACATAGAAACCTTAGACAATGTGACATAACAACAGGTGGTACACTAAAGACATCATCCTGAACTTCTAGTTCTAGTTCATGAGGTATCAGTGTTGATTGACGTAAATAGAATATATAATCTACCGTTGCCAGTCTCATCTTCTCATTCAGTGTAATATTTGAACAACTCATGTTCTGTTTGTAGTACTTCTTAATATCCTCTGTGGTGTAATTGAAACAACGTAGGGGTATCATATCTGGGGTACAACGAGACAAAACATGATCTATTATCTTTAACGTTGTATTATACTGACCGAGTACATAGTAAAATGAGGCATATAACAACCATCCAGTCACAGCATCTGACTTTGTGCCGGCATGTAAATGCCTATGATAAAGGCGGATTACATGTACATTAAGAATATTAGTAGCAAGAAACGGCAACTTCTGAACAATGTTCTGACTAGTCTTGGCATAATAATATTTGCATATTCCTGACAACATACTCGAGGACTGTGATATGGTTAACGATTTTATATAACTTAACAGTGTGTATCCCTCTTGTATATCAACAAAACTCTTATTGTAAATTACCCTGTACCAAAGCAATTCTAGCTTAAAACACGACTCGTTTAGCATGGCTTCACTATCAAACAATGTACTAACTGTAAAAACCTCACGCTGACCATTTCGTAGTCTTTCTAATATATTCACCAACAGCCTACTATTAAACCGATTTATTTTTCCACGAAACATATTATGTTCAGGAATAAAATAGTTGGGACAATAACAGCACTTCACCCATGTTATTATTTTATCAAGGCAAAGAAAATAACAGTGAAATAAGTTTTGTGGCTGAAATGCGTTAGTAGAAATTTCTTCTGATAACCAAAAAACAGCCGTTTTCATGAAGTAAGAACACAATAAACCTTTAACTTTATCATTTCTGTCGATAATGTTCTTTAGAGACAGTTTAAGAAGGGCGTAACAAAGGATTTGTGTGTAGTTCATAGCATATGATAATTGTTTCTCTGCCATAGAAAATGATATTCTCCACAATAACTCATTATTTTCCACTTCTTTCGGTCCAATAGGTACTAGTATACAGCCATAATTAACTATGTCGTCTATTAATATATATGGTGGCCACTGACCAGGTCTATGACGATATAGCCATTTTTCTGATTGTCTTGGCCAGGAATGCAAGTGAAAGCAGAAAGCCAAATCAATTGACTCACTTTTGTCTGACAAACAAGGACCATGAACGGAATGCTTAGCATTAATATTAAATTCAATAAATTTACGAATGAACAAAATGTTTGAAAAAAACATTCCATTTGTTGTTTCAACAGAACATTCAGATGAAATAAGTTGGTTTTCATAATCAGAATCAGCTATAAGCTTCAATCTAGCAAATCCAGGAAATTCCATGTCATCTTCCGCTAGAAGAGTAGTGCATCGTGTTGAACGATTCTTGTGTTGTACATTCTGTATTACATGAACAACATTGAATACAGACATTACATCTATATCACTTCCGGGAAGGTCTAAGCCTTCTGCTAAACTTCCACTTGATACTGAGGTTATTTTTGTTCTTGTTTTATTATATATCTTGTCCTTTAGAAGAAACATATTTTGTCTTATTCTTATGTCCATCTCACTACCAACTACTCTTATCAGGTTGTCATAGACCTCTTTCTCGTGTGATGAAAACAATGATGTATGATCTATATAACATTAAAAAATACACATTTTAATGGTTAGTAATTTTTACTTTATGTAAATAATATTGTGATGAATGTTGTTAATAAAATAAATAACTACGATAATAAAACATAGATATAATGTGACATAAATGATAATAATAATATGACTTTTATCACAATGTTATGTTTTAATATATGTTCTGTGGTGAGAATGTCTTATATTTAAGGGGGCCCGGTGGCACAATGAGTTAGGTCGTAGGATCTAACAATTCACCAATACGGCGTGGGTTCGCGCCCAGCTTTGTAAATTGCAAAAAAGGTGCACTAGATTCGCAGTCGCAAGTGATAAAGTTTACCAGTTGCTTGCGCAGGGTCGGTGGTTCTCTTCAGGTATTCCGGCTTCCTCCACCACTAAAGCTGGTCGCCATGATATAGCTGAAATATTGCTGAGAGTAGCGTTAAACCCCAAAATTCTTATGCCTAATGTTCGTGTATGATTTATTCTCATTTTAATTGTTACATTTGTTTATTTCGTACACAAACATTGGTACCCCGATGATGCCTGCCCCCGTTATAAAGGGGTAGTTTCTTAATCAGACGATACAATGCAATAGCAATCAACTTTACTCTGTTAATTACAAATGTACGTTGATTAAAGGTACAAAATTGACATTTTAAGCAGTTTTTAGTTCATACCTAGGGACTGGCCATTAGTTCACCGCTATACCGATTTTAATATTAAACACGAAAATCTTAGATCCTATGTCTTTATGTATTTCTCAAACTAAGATTCCACTAACGAATCCCTTATGTAAGTGATAATATTAAGTAGCATGCATGGACTTAACTAAGGAAACCTTAAGTGGAAATTATCGGAACTCTTCTCCATTTACCGTTTAATATTATATTTACTCATCCTTAGTCATTTCGCTTTAATTTTTCAATAGATAGATAAATATAGTATAGCTAATCGTAGATTTTGAATATCAAAATAAGACCACAAGTGACCGAAGTACGCATACGGATTAAACGAGTGTACGGAACTTGCTCAGTCCACGAGTTTAATCCTTAATGCGTATTCGGTAACGAGTGGTCTGATTTTGATATTCAAAATCTACGATTAGTTATACTGTTTATTATGTAGACTTCCAAAATTTCTTTTATGTTATGTTATTTTATTGTATTTGTATATTTCATTCCACGCGGATCAGAGCTACAAAACATTCAACTTAAGATTGAGCAATATGTACTCACTAAAACGGGAGTGCGGGTGTGGGGAATCATGTGCTCTAGAAGGGTAGGCAGTTCCTAATCCTCTACTGGTAGTGGGGAGAGGGGTGAATCATGTGCTCTAGAAGGATAGGCAGTTCCTAATCCTCTACTGGTAGTGGGGGGAGGGGTGAATCATGTGGTCTAGAAGGGTAGGCAGTTCATAATCCTCTACTGGTAGTGGGTGGAGGGGGGGATGAATCATGTGTTCTAGAAGGGTAAGCAGTTCCTAATCCTCTACTGGTAGAAATCAGCATAGATAAATTCAAGAATAATAAATGAAACATGAAATCCTACAAAATAAATCAGAGTATGGACGAACCCAATCTGACGTTATCAGTTAGAATCCTAAGGACAGATAGAGAAAAAGTTGTATTGTTGGGGGTGCACGTGCACGAGAATAGAAAATTTATTTTGAAAGCATTTAGTTTTCCTTGTCGATAACTTCTGGGGGCAAAAATAGGACATGGCAGGAAATTGCAAACATAGTAAAAGCCAGGATTTCCGTAAAAATATACATTAAAAAAATGCACAAAAAATGGGACAGTATATGTGCTACCGCAAACACTGAGATTCCTTTCGACACTGGAATTCATAATTCACAAGCTCCCTTTAAGGCGAAGCAATAACAGAGGCTTATTTAGAGGGGCAGACATATCTCATATCCCTGATGTTTTGACACAAACATCCCTGTAATTAAAAGCACAAAATAATTTAAGATATCCCTACAATTCAAGTTGAATACCCCATATCCCCGTGATTGATTACTTACACAACTATCCAATAACCCATTAATTAAAAGGGTCAATAGCCAGTATCCTAAATATACCTTAAACAAGCCTCATTACATGTTGCCAAAAATAAGTTGTATGTTTTATTACCCACACCTCCTTTTTTACATATGCGTAGTAAGAAGGGGTAAACATATGACATAAGTATATGGTTTCAACAACGAATATTGATATTTTTGACGCAATAAATCAAGTAAACTGCCTGGAAAAGTTACCTATACTTTCTGTTGAGATATGAATTAATTAATAATTAGAGCCTATGAAAAATATAATAAAACAATATACTCATCCGATAATCATTTAAATATTAATATCAACGATACTAACAATATTTCTTGTCAATTGGTTCGAAGTAGCTGCATTTTACATATTTAAGATACGTCAATACATGTAGGTACATTTTTGTACCTTAGATTTAAGTGAATACTGAAGTGTATTTTCATTTTAAGGAGCTGTATGCATACCACTTAAGTGGGATGGACGGAGCTATTTAAAACTAAGATTTTGTAAAGGAAATTCTTAGTTTAAGCAGTATTATGCATAACACTTAGGTAAAACGGGCGGAGTTACCTTAGCTTAAGTGTTTTCTAAGGAAAATCTTAACTTAAGTAGCTTAATGCATACGGGCTCATGCCCTTTTCTCCTTCATAACTTAGTGTCTAAAAGGTAACAAGCTACAGATGCATGTAGACCAAGTTAAACTCAAGTGCACATAAAGTTTACAAAATGTGCACATATTTCCAGAAAATAGAAATTAACATAGATACTTCATGAGCATTTTTTTTTAATAAATGACAAAAACATTGAATTTAAATGTCAGAGTTCGTATGTATTGTAACATCTAGGAAAATACAAGGTTGATTTGAATATTAGTTTTTTTAAGAATTTTTTCTGGAGATTTATAGAAGTAAAACGGAGAATGTACATCATTGATTCCACTTCACTAATTTGCTAACATAAATTAATTAACAAGATTCTCAATCGTGGTAACAGAAAAGTAACCAAGAATTAATTTTTATGTTAACTTTCTTCAAAACTATTAGAATTAAACGGAATTGATGTAAAGAAATTGATTGACTACCGCCGAGGCGCTATGCCAGAAAAAAAAACAAAAACAAACAAACAAACAAACAAAAAAACAAAAAAACAAAACAAAACCAACAACAATAAGCTAATACAAAGAACAACGAATAACATACAAGGTTTGTGTCCTGTACTTAAATATCAGGAAATCAAATATATCACAATTGTCTTAATCTGGCAGGTTTTACATGTCGATTTTCATGTTACGTGCGTGTGCCTGCAAACATTTTCACCATCTTATTTACAATTCATTTAATACTTTAATCGTATGTAAAATATGTTCGTTATATTTTCTGGGCTAGTGTTATGGTTATGGTGTTTAACGCCACTTTCAACAATATTTCATCTATATCGTGGCGCTCAGTTTTACTGGTGGAGGAACCCGACCTGTCGCAAGTCACTGACAAACTTAATCACATGATGTTGTACACCTCGCCCTGATCCGCGGTGATATATGCGTAAAAATGTACTCCTTACGAAATATGATATGTAAGCAGATCAGATGTATTAGTGGAGGACACCGGATTACACGGAAACGACCACCGACCTGTTGCAAGTCATCGTATTATTGAAATTCCATTGAAGGGTTTGCATTTGACCAGTTGATCGTTGTTTCCTGTATGTTCGTGCTGTTTTGGTGTGGCTGTAATGAAAAAAAAAATGACGTAGTTACACTGTAAATAAAAAGCGAAGTCTAGAATGGAATATCTTTGTTTGCAGACGAATATATTCTAACTCCCCGAAGTATGTCTTCGCTCACAACTTTTTTGAATTTGTAAGTGTTTTTTTTTGTTTTTTTTTGTCAAACAAAATCTCATATTGTGATCATAAGTATACTGGTGACCAAAGAGCATTTTTGCTATGCTGATATTTTAAGGGTTCCATGGCACAAGTTCAAAATAAAATCAAAAGAACCCTACAGTGGGTGGCCAAAAGTCACCCTCGATTTCACGCTATTTATTTCATATAAAACCATATTTTTCAAAAAAAATATTGTGAAGTCATTTCTAACCAGATTTTGATCATTTTTGCACCAGAAAAGGCATTATTTAAAGATTATTTGATTATTTTAGCATGATTTTTCGTTAGATTGCCGTTATTTTCTGGTGATTTAAAAAGGTTTTTTGTTTTCTGACGTCAAATTTGCTAATAAATTCGGAAAAAAATCGACATTTGTGTTTAAATCACCAGTAATCAAAACCATGCAGACAAAAATGACTATTAGATAAACAAATAAAATTCAAAGACTTCTGCGTGTCTTGAAATACATTTCATAAAACATCTGCCCAGAGAGAGCTTTAATTTTTTTAATGTGGTTTTATATGAAATATATAGTAAAAAATCGAAGGTGGCGAATACTTTTTGCACTGCTCTGTATCCATGAAAAACCTGCGCCGGCAACAGTTCTACCCAACAATTTAGACACTGAGACTAAAACCTCCGACTGTACCCCTAATTTTTTTTTTAAAGTACTTGAAGAAAATAATACATATTAATATATTAGTATTTTTTTTCCCAAGACAAGATAATCCTTGTCGAACGGAAAAAAAATAGTAATAATTTTTTTTATCGGTGATTTCACAATTTTAACACAGTTTGGAATTTTTTTGTTGTGTTTTGACCTTTTTTTTAATGCCAATAATTTTGTTTATCTGTAATTTCACAATCTTAACACAGGTTTGTGATTTTTTGTTGTGCTTTGATCTTTTTTTTAATGAAAGGTTTAGTGACGTCACGTTAGACCGCGCATGACAAATGACCAACAGCTGATCATTTCTAGTATCACGAGTCGGTGGTCAACTGAACATTGATACTAAGTTTATCGGGTAGTAAAGATCAAAGCAGGCTGTAACAAATTACTGATAAATTCCCATCTCATGCCTCTCTACAAACATTATAGGACTTCGTCCTTCAAACAGGTTGTGCCTTTCGCATATTATGGTTGTATTAATATTCAAATACATATCAACATTTATCGTTTCCAAATATATCATAACTATAAACAAATCCTATATATCTTCATTGATGTATTACTGATTGTAGATTTTAATTGGTAATATGATATTTACCTGTCTGTTGAGATTGTGTATTCTCCAAATATTCCAAGTATCTCTTGTCTGTTTTGATTGGGAATAAAATGTTCAAGATTTGTGGTCCATTCAGTTTCCTCCGTTCCATACAAGCTTTGTATTCCCGCTCAAATTGAAAGATAGCCATTCCAAACAAGTCATTATGACGGTCTGTCCTGCTGCTAAGTATTTGTTTGAGACAAGAAAAATGTTTTCGTCTTCCCCGATAGGGAAGGTTCTTGACACCATGACTGTCTACAAACAACACTTTCTTAGTTTTATACACTTTTTTGTCATCATCGTCTTCATCTTTGTCTGCATGACATCTTGGCTTAGCAGCCATTGTGTACTTTATTACCGTATATCTGACCTACAAATAAATATTTATTGTATCTACGATTTAGCTAGAGATCCATTCAAATTAAAATCCATAGAAGAGATACCGGTATTTATTTATTTGAGATCACTGCTGACATTCTTTTCATGGTAATGTAATATGATATTTGTTGCTTCTCTGCTAATTAAGCAACCTTACTCCACTTAGGAGAAAACGCAAAGACTAGTTGGCTTGGAATCAACATAATGTGTCCATGTTAAGCGACATGTCTCCCCGAGGACAGTTGTTACAGTGAGCTAGTAATATACCAATCCATCATGTTGGTCTAGTACAAAGCGGACACCATTGTCATTTCAGGTCATGTAACATGTTTTCTCCCATTATTACGGCGTTTTAACCCTGCTCAACAAGTGGTGGACAAATCTGTAATCCTCTAGATTATTAAAATGTCCCGTGCCTTTCCCCGCATTAATTTCAAGCGCATTAATTGAAATAAAGTTCGTGTTAAATAATGGGAGAAACAAATTGTCCATCAGTTTCCCAGGTGGGTTACGATATTTCTCCACTCTCGAGAGTTAAATTTAAAATTTTAACCACTCGCCCGACGACTTGTGGATAAGATTTTAAAATTAACTGTCTTTAGTGGAGAAATATCGTAACCCACGGGCAACTGAAGGATAATCTATATGTCCTATGATAATTCCGTTAAACAACAATCACGTATTCTTACATAATACAAATGAAAAACAGAAAATACCACAATGTCTGCACAATTCATAAACCAAATATCAAATATAAAGGTATATTCTAACGGTGGGTTAATATTATTATTATGTAGTCTTCCGTGATATTTTAATGTTTTAAGGTGGGTTTAAATTTTTATAATGCAGTCTTCCAAAATATTTTAATGTTTATAGGTGGGATTAAATTTCAATAAAGCAGTCTTCCAAGATATTTGAATGCTTAATGGTGGGCTTAAATTTTTTATAATGTAGTCTTCCAAGATATTTTAATGTTTAATGATGGGATTAACTTTCTATAATGCAGTCTTCTATGATATTTTAATGTTTAATGGTGGGATTAAATTTCTATACAGTAGTCGTCCATGATACTTTAATGTTTATTGTTGTTAAATTTTTATAATGCAGTTCTCCATGATATTTTATTGTTTAATAGTGGGTTTAATTTTTATAATGTAGTCTTCAATGATATTTTAATGTTTAATAGGGTGATTAAATTTTTATAATGTAATCTTCCATGATATTTTAATGTTTAACGATGGGATTAAATTTATATAATGTAGTCTTCCATGATATTTTAATGTTTAATTGTGGGATTACATTTTTATAATGCAGTCACCCATGATATTTTAATGCTTAATTGTGGGATTACATTTCTATAATGTAGTCTTCCATGATATTTCAATGTTTATTGGTGGGATTAAATTTGTATAATGTAGTCTCCCATGACATTTTAATGCTTAATGGTGGGATTAAATTTCTTCAATGTAGTCTTCTATGATATGTTAATGTTTAATGGTGGGATTAAATTAATATAATGCAGTCTCCCATGATATTTTAATGTGTATTGATTAGATTATATTATTATTTTTAATCTTCCATGATATTTCAATGTTTAATGGTCGGTTTAAATTTGTATTATGTAGTCTTCCATAATATTTTAATGTTTAATGGTGGATTTAATTTTTTATTATGTAGTCTTCCACGAATATTTTAATGCTTAATGGTGGGTTTAAATTTCTATAATGCAATCTTCCAAGATAGTTTAATGATTAATGGTGGGATTAAATTATCATAATGCAGTCTTCCATGATATTTTAGTGTTTAATGTTGGGATTAAATTTCTATTATGTAGTCTTCCATGATATTTTAATGCTTAATGGTGGGTTTACATTTTTATAATGCAGTCTTCCAAGATATTTTAATGCTTAATGGTGGGATTAATTTTCTATAATGTAGTCTTCCATTATATTTGATATGATCTAGAGTTTGTGTATCAGAAAGATGGAAACTGTATGATACCTGCATGACGTTTTTGATCTAGATTTTGTGTATCGGAAGGACGGAAGCTGTATCATACCTACATAGCGTTTATGATCTAGATTTTGTGTATCAGAAAGAAGGAAACTGTATCATACCTACAGTAGCTTTATGTTCTAGATTTTGTGTATCAGAGAGATGGAAACTGCATGATTCCTACTGTATACATTGTGTGTATCAGAATGAGGTAAACTGTATCACTCCTACATAACGTTTATGACCTAGATTTTGTGTATTAGAAAGAATGAAACTGCATGATTCCTACAGTATAGATTTTGTGTATCAGAAAGAGGGAAATTGTATCATTCCGACAGTATGTTTATGATCTAGGTTTTGTGTATCAGAAAGAGGGAAACTGTATCATACATACATGTACATATTGTTTATGATCTCGATTTTGTGTATCAGAAAGATGGAAACTGTATCATACCTACAGTATAGATTTTATGTATCAGAAAGAGGGAAACTGTATCATTCCTACAGTATGTTTATGATCTAGGTTGTGTGTATCATAAAGAGGGAAATTGTAGCATACCAACAGTATGTTTATGATCTAGGTTTTGTGTATCAGAGAGAGGAAACTGTGTCATACCTACAGTATGTTTATCATCTAGATTTTGTGTATCAGAAAGATGGAAACTGTATCATACCTACAGTATAGATTTTGTGTATCAGAAAGAGGGAACTCTATCATTCCTACATTATGTTTATGATCAAAGTTTTGTGTATCATAAAGAGGGAAATTGTATCATACCAACAGTATGTTTATGATATAGGTTTTGTGTATCAGATAGAGGAAACTGCATCATACCTAGAGTATGTTTATGATCAGCATTTTGTGTATCAGAAAGATGGAAACTGTATCATACCTACAGTATAGATTTTGTGTATCAGAAAGAGGGAACTCTATCATTCCTACATTATGTTTATGATCTAGGTTTTGTGTATCACAAAGAGGGAAACTGTATCATACCTACAGTATGTTTATGATCTAGATGTTGTGTATCAGAAAGAAGACAACTGTATCATACCTACAGTACAGATTTTGTGTATCAGAAAGAGTGAAATTGTATCATACCTACAGTATGTTTATGATCTAGGTGTTGTGTATCAGAAAGAGGGAAACTCTCATACCTACAGTATGTTTATCATCTAGATTTTGTGTATCAGAAAGAGGGAAACTGTATCATACCTACAGTATGTTTATACTCTAGGTTTTGTGTATCAGAAAGAGGGAAACTGTGCCATACCTACATAAAGTTTATGATCTAGATTTTGTGCATCAGAAAGAGAGAAGCTGTATCAATCCTACCGTATGTTTATGATCTAGATTTTGTGTATCAGAAAAAGAGAAACTGTACCATACCTACATAAAGTTTATGATCTAGATTTTGTGCATCAGAAAGAGAGAAGCTGTATCAATCCTACCGTATGTTTATGATCTAGATTTTGTGTATCAGAAAGACAAAACCTACAATGCGTGTCTGCTCTGAAGATTTGGCGAATAATATAAGATCAGTTATTTTCTTATTTAAATTGGAAAAATGGCGGACATGCTATTAAATTTGCTCTCATTTACGATGTTTATGTTTATGTTCTAGACATTTCATCTGAAGCTTTTTATCGAGGGGCGGGGGCTGTTGTTGCATTGATACCCCACGATTAATTATAAGTTGTCATATACCTTGGCATAATGTTAAAACATTTTATATGGTATGAAAACAAATCCCAGATAATTCAAACAAAATGATACAGAATATAAAAAATGCACATTTTATATGACGACGTGTAAGTGGACTTGATATACAATTATAAAATATCTACTTATAGAGCCTCTATGTTGTTATTTAGAATAATTGACCACATGTTCAAAAAAAAATGTTGCTGATCAGGATTAAAATAATATACTTTGATTATCTACATAATATTCTTATTCTTATTTTTAATTTCGAAACACTTACCTAATATATTTTACCTATATCACACTCATTCACTCCCATCTTCCTGCTTAGTTTTGATATGCTTTAATTCTATTGGATAAACATATCTCCCGGAATTTACAGATTAAATATAGAAACAGGTATTTCCCACTAGTTTCGTATCAATTGTAGAAAATCTATCAATAACATTAACCTACAAATATAGCATGGATATTTAAATTGTGTTAAGATAAATCGTTCAACAATATTTAGATCATATGAAATTTACTTAATAATATACATTTCTTATTTTTATCAAATATCAACAATATTATAACAAAATATACATAAGATGATAAAAAATACTTTGGACGATTTATGTATGCATGATCACATGCGTTTTTTGCAGGGACCCCCATTTTTTACCATTTGTTTTCTTATCTATTGACAATAAAAATCTTTATTATTTCATTTCTTTTCTTTTGGTTCCCATGGTCGTTGTCATAGCCATGCTGTCTTATGATGACAACAGTATTCATGCCCGGCGTGCCCTGTATACATGTGTTTAGAAAAAGTGGGTATGGGTAAAATTGGGAGTAGTATCTACATTAGATACTGGAAAACACCTCCATTCATATACATTCCTTCATCATTTCATGGCAATTAGCAAGATGATGGGCTGGTAGAAATATCACATAATTATATGTAACGTATGTTAACAATCACTAACATTTTGAGGAGGAAGGTAACGACCCAATCATATATTTGAAAGCTGTATTAATTCCAACTCATGTCTGTATATACCTTTATGGAGGCAGTAATTCCCGCGGTGTTATGGATACCAAGAGTAGAGAGAGAGAGAGACACATGTAAATTGCTGTGATCAAGAGATTGTATAGATCAATATGAACGTGCAAATCTTAAATAAAAGAAAAGGAGATGAAATAATAAAGACATTTCACAGTTTACTAACAAGGTCCACAGAGAAAACATGCTTAGCATATGTAACAAATTCAGACTAGTACTAGCAATGTATGAGTACTCAACTACGATTAACAGCCAGTGTCCCTTTATGCGCATGAGGCAGAATGTATACTAATAAATAGAAACAAGCGCGATCACACAATTTCAAGTTGATGTTTTAAGTTTGTTGATTATGTTTATAAAGGATATCACTTCCACAGTTAGGTCTGCTTCATGCATTGACCTTCAGCTACAAATTGATAGTGAGGGCAGAGTATTAGTATGAAACTTTACGACAAAAGAGACGATTTTAATTTATCAATTCTCATCTCCATTTATGTGTAGCAACATTCCAAAAACAACTACATATGTAGTACATGTATATACACCCTAGTTGAGGCCGTTGTGGGCGTAATCGTTTGGTAATTGGATTTACAACTACATATGCAATCATTGCCTATAACCACTGATGGTGTGGTCTAAAATCTCGATCAGGACGAGGTGTACAACATTCTGTGATAAAGTTTGTCAATTACTTCCGACAGGTCGGCGATTTTCTCTGGGTTATCCGGTAAACAGTATTTTTATGATCTAGATTGTGTGTATCCGAAAGCAGAAATCTGTATCATACCTACATAAAGTTCATGATCTAGACGTTATGTATCAGAAAGATAGAAACAGCATCTTCCTTAAAGTATTGATTTTGTGCATCAGAAAGATGGAAACTGTGTCATACCTACAATATATTTTTGATCTAAATTTTGTGTATCAGAAAGATGGAAACTGCATTTTGTCTACATAATGTTTATGTTCTAGATTTTGTGTATCCGAAAGATGGAAACTGTATTATACCTAAATAACGTCTATGATCTAGATTTTGAGTATCAGAAAGATGGAAACTGCATGATTACTGCACTATAGATTTTGTGTATCAGAAAGATGGAAACTGTATTATACCTACATCATGTCTATGATCTAGATTTTGTGTATCAGAAAGATGGAAACTGCATGATTACTACAGAATAGATTTTGTGTATCAGAAAGCGGTAAACTGTAGCATACCTACATTATGTTTATGTTCTAGATTTTGTTGATCGGAAAGAGGGAAACTGTATCATATCTACATAACGATTATGATCTAGATTTTGTGTATCAGAAAGATAAAACCTACAATGCGTGTCTGCTCTGAAGATTTAGCAAATAATATAAGATCAGTTGTTTTCTTATTTAAATTGGAAAAATGGCGGACATGTTATTAAATTTGCTCTCATTTACGGTGTTTATGTTTATGTTCTAGACATTTGATCTGAAGCGTTTTATCGAGTGGGCAGGGACTGTTGTTGTATTTATACCTCGCGATTAATTATAGGTTGTCATATACCTTGGCATAATGTGAAAACATTTTATATGGTATGAATACAAATCCAAGATAATTCAAGCAAAATGATACACAATATAAAAAAATACATATCTTATATGACGATGTGTAAGTGGACTTGATATACTATTATAAAATATATATTTATAGAGCCTCTATTTTGTTATTTTAAAATAATTGACCACATGTACAAAAAATGTTACTGATCAGGATTAAAATAATCTACTTTGATTATCTATATAATATTCTTATTCNGTAGAAAATCGATAAATAACAATAATCTACAAATATAGCATGGATATTTAAATTGTATTAAGATAAATCGTTCAATTATATTTAGATCATATGAAATTTACTTAATAATATACATTTCGTATATTTATGTAAAATCGACAATATTATAACAAAATATACATAAGATGATAAAAAATACTTAGGACGATTTATCTATGTATGATCACATACGCTCATTGCATGGACACCCCCTCCCCCCTTTTGACCATTTGTTTACTTATTTATTGACAATAAAATTCTTTATTATTTCATTTCTTTTTCTTTTGATTCCCATGTTCGTTGCCATTGTCATGCAGTCTTATGATAACATTAGAGTCCATGCCTGTTCCCTGTATATACTTATTTAGCTACGGAACCGTAGCCCTTATGGTCATAGGCCAGTTTTCTGATATTTGCGGACCATAGGGCTACGGATTTCACACTATCAAAAACTTCCGAAAATGCTCGGTGAAAAAATTGCACCGATTTTTGGCAATTTTTGTCATGAAATCGTGTGCGAGAACGATCAAACATATATATTTCGCTTCGTGAGATATTTATTTACATTCTTCTATACTGACTTACCTATTAACAATCATTTCCAGCTCGTTATCATAACAAATGTCTCGATAATAACTGATCCCGCCTACTTCGTTTCGCCATCTTGTCATTGTGGTAATATCGAGACAGTTGTTATGATTACGAGCTGGAAATGAATATTAATAGGTAAGTAAGTGTAGAAGATTGTAGATAAATATCTAACGAAACGATACATATATGTTTGATCGTTCTCGGTCCCGATATCATGACAATAATTTGCAATTACTTCCGAAAGGTCGGCGGTATTCTCTGGATACTCCGGTAAGCAGTATGTTTATGATCTAGATTGTGTGTACCCGAAAGCAGACATCTGTATCATACCTACATAATGTTTATGATCTAGATGTTATGTATCAGAAAGATGTAAACTGTATCATACCTACATAACGTTTATGATCTAGATTTTATGGAAACTCCATCATTCCTACAATGCGTGTCTGCTCTGAAGAATTCGCAAATACTATAAGATCAGTTGTTTTCTTATTTGAATTGGAAAATCCCGGAAATTTATTATATTTGCACTCATCTACGATGTTTCTGTTTATGTTCTGCACATTTCATCTGAATTTTTTTTTTATCTCCGGGTGGGCGGTTGTATTTACACCCCACGATTAATTATAAGTTGTCATATACTTTGACATAATGTTAAAACATTTTTATATTGTATGAAAACAAATCCCGGATAATCCCAACAAAATGTTACAGAACATAAAAAAATACACGTGTAAGTGGACTTGATATACCATAATACACTATCTATTTATATCTTTGTACCTTTGTATTTGGGTCGAAAATTAAACCTGCATGCGACTTCCGTTGGCTCCTCGTGTATAATATATATGGAATGGGTATGTAAACATATTTTCTTTTGTAAAGAGTAGAAAAATGAAATCACTATATAGAATAATGTATTTTCAAGAGGACAATTGGAACGTACTAGGACAATTTTGGTTATGAAACTGTGACAAATTTATTGGTCAAAATCTATTTGTATCTCATTGTTCAGATTTTGCTGTATACCTCTGTTATTCAGATATTGCTTGTAAAACAATATAAAAAATTAAAAGACATGGAACCTGCATAAAGGAAAATGTATTATAGTGTTATATGAGATATAGCTTACAGATAAAATAGAAAGAATACTTACAAATTAGAAAGGCTATTATGGGCCGGGTGGCTCAATGAGTTAGGTCGTTGGATCTTACAGCTCATACAGGTTTATCACCAATACGGCATGGGTTCGCAAAGTGATAAAGTTTACCAGTTGCTTCCCATGGTCGATGGTTCTCTACGGGTACTTTGTCTTCCTCCACCACTAAAGCTTGTTACCATGATATAGCTGTATATTGCTGAAAGTGGCGTATTTAGACCAAAATTCAAATTCAAAGGCAATTCCATACTGGGTACTTCCAACATGTATATTCTACAAATATAATATACAGTACTATTGAAACAGTCGTGTCTACGTGTATTAAACCTCTCTCTAATTATACAATGGACGAAGCAAAATCACAATTTGAAAAGGTCATTGAGATACATTATGTAGCACACCATTGCTTAAAAAAACAATAAACTATTGACTTTTGTCGAAAGAGAAAAACATTGATGTTCTATTCCGTGAAATGTGGTCAATCCGATCCCAAGTCCCACAAATATACATTTAAAAGGAGGCTGAACGTTAAAATACGGGTGTCACAAGTTAAGTAGGAACTGTTTACATTTCGCAAGCACAGGGTCTGTGTTCCCCTATTGTTTTGGTGAGATCCGTGATGCTCATCTTTTTAGCTTTCTTTGTTGTGTGGTTTGCTTTGTTTGTCTTCGTCATGTGTCTTGTGTGTACAATGTTGCGGCTCTCTGTGGGTTGTTTCATTCTTGTCCCTTAGTTTTCTTTAACATTTGCTTAATGTACTTCTTGATTTCCGCTTAGTCTTCTCTAATTTACATTTACTTAAATCTACTTAATGTACTCACCAGTAGATTTTTTGCTGTATATGGACATATATACCACAGTGTCATTATGTTTTATACGTACAAGAATAACCTTGGCATTTTAAAATTACAATATAATTCTGATTTTCTCTCCAATCACTTAATATTTAATGACTATGAATTGTCACAATGACTGGATTTGGTTTGTAATTTAAATAAGCTTAAGCAAATATTTCCCTTAACTATTCATATTTGGGAGTAATGTTTTTTTTTGGTTTATGCTTTTGATTTCGTGACATTTTATAAAACACCAAAAAAACATAATTTGTAACACCTTTATACACAAAAATTCAAATTATCCAAACAGACAATAAACATTAGGCAAAACCGAAGGGGCAATCAGGAATGGACAATTCAGAAACATTGACAACATTGAGTACAAAAGACACAGAATGAAGCCAAACGAAGGAAAAGACACAACACAGAAAAGTAAAACAAAAATGAGCAACAGGCAACCCACCAAAAACGGGGTGTGAACAATTGAAGGTAAAGACGAATCGAACATCATGAGGAAATAGCTCATGCGGAAATTGCTACAGACATCACAACATGGAACTAAGAACGTAAAAACACAAAATATAACACAAAAACTGAAAAGATGAGCAAAAGGGACTCACCAAATACCCGCGGGTGAACTCGCGAAGGGTAAACAGATCCTGCTTCATATAAGAAACCCGCGGTGTTACTCATATATACAGTAAAATCCGGTAACATTCTTGGCAGTTATAGATGAAAAAATCTACGTAAAAATTAAAATATCCACTGTCATGTGAGATATGGATATTTCGTAACGGTCAACCAGATCGTGAAGACGACCGTATTATATTTGTAGCGATGAATTCAACTTAGGGGCAACGTAGTCTTGTTTGGACAACTTGTTCGTCAGCAGCTGAGCTTTGTCCAAAAAATCACTATGCTGAGCACAAGCTCTAGAATAACGTACGAGTTATGAAATGTGAACTCCATAAACTGGTGATGCTGGCATATTGCTACTGAAGAAAGGGAAGTTGACTATTAGAAAAGTGAAGTAATCAAGAATAAAATTGACCATTTAATTCTGTATTGAATATCAAAATTAAAAATAACATAATAAATGCTGGAATATATTTTGTATCTATTTATTTGTGTGTGATAGAAATCTGATTCAAACGATTATTAATATGCATTTGTGTACTATGTTACTATATAAAGCTTAATCTTCTTTAGACAAGAACAGTTTGAAGATACCAAAGGAGTAATCAGTAAACCAATGGACTCGCAATACAATACAATGGTCAAACCCCGAAAAAGAACAAGAAGAAGAGAACAAACAATGATCTACAAAACACTACACAGAAAACTAATAATTGAGCAATATGAATAAGTGCTTTGGAAGGATAAGACGTTCCTGCTCTACTAGTCACACCCGTCGTATTACTGCTAAAACGCCATGAACATCATGTGATATGAAATCGTGTTGAACACCAGTATACGTAAATAAATATAAATAAGATATATAAAACATGAACCCCCTACAATATACGAACGCTTCACTATTTCTTGATACAATTTGGTATATATGTAGGTATGATAGAATACTATTATATGTGGCCTGTTATACGTTAATACCGTTGTTTCGAATCATTTCCATTCCGTCAAAATTTTATTATGTTCGTCCGCCAGATCACGTCATTTCGATTGAATTCCTGGCACTGAACTTCCGGTGTCAATGTACACAACAAAAACTCCAATAGATAAATGTCGTTTTAACGTTCGATCTTCAGCTTAAAAAAAAATCTGAACATTTTCTGTAAAAGAAAGATATCAATTATATTATCTTATTTGTATCAAAGACTTCAATGCAGAGACAAATACTTCTTTGAAATAAAACTTGTTTTCTTTCTTTATCTGCGGCTGTCAGCATCATCAAAGGAAAACGATCTGCCTTTATGTATATATTTCTGATATCAGACAGACAGTGGGGTACCGAACACCGGTATTTATTCAGCGGTTTCCTTGGCGTCTCCATATTACAATTACTTATAATCTACCGCATCTACGACTATGATATGCTGACGTTGTCACAGTAATAGCGTAAACACCGGAAGTCGCCTGCCGATTTGTTCAGACGTCAAGACACGAAAAAGACGAAACGTGGTCGGAATTGACATGATTCGAAACAACCGTATTAAATTAAATGCTTATATTGTCATGTTGGTTTTTCTCTCACAAACTGAATTCTGAGATTCTCCAAGTACACAATTTGCTGTTAAAACTTGTAGACCCATATCAGTACATTTATATTTGATTTCACAGTTTAGTACTGTCATATATTTATCATATAATTGTAACAAATTTGTGACCTATTCATACTGATCTCCCACAGATATGTAGTAGTCAGTTAACTAAGATCTGTGCTGACCCAGCTGTTTTAAACGTTAGAGAAAACCAAAGGAACAGTAAAAAATAGACAATCCAGAGAAACTGAAAACATATATTTTGTAGACGAAGATGAAGAAAACAAACAAATCAAAAACACAACACAATATGTGTTGGACACCATGTGCGCAAACAAGCACAATTAACGTAAAGACTAGAGCACTTTTTAAAACTTAGTGGCAAGTCTTCCAGGGAAGACATATGTCGCCTGCCAACTTATTTTCGATATCAAAGATATTATAAGTTCCGTCAAACAGGAAGTATACATGCGGTAGATTCGAAACTGTCTTACACGATACAGTTCTCCATACTGATGCTATGTGCCAAATGTCAAGAAACTGGCCTGTGTGGTTCCCGAGAAAAATATGACAGACATTATTGTGACTTCGACGCAAGACGACGGATAGTGATCCCTATATGTGGCCTCTGTGTAACGCAGGCGACACAACAACTGGAGGTAAAGACGAACCGAATTTTGTTGTTGTTGAAATCGCAACGGACATCGTAACACGGAACTCAGAACATAGAAACATAATAGGACAACACAAAAACCTAAAAAGATTGGCAACACGGATCCCACGAATAAACTGAGGATGAACTCAGGTGCTCGCGAAGGATAAGCAGTTCCTGCTTCTCATAGGACACCCGTCATATAACTATATATACAGTCAAGTCTGGTTAAAGTCTTGGCAGTGATCTAATGTCAATATTTATGTTGTTCATTATTGTTAATATGTGCAATTTTTATTGTCTGTTTAAAATTGTATTTTCGTTGGAGATCTAATTATTAAGAGGGGACAAAGATCACATTGCTCAGATGTACCACCCTAGATTTGTAAGTCAGGACCTGGATTTCCATCCACATAATCTTGTCTGGCTTTGGATGTAGGGTTGCCACCCTAATGCATATGTAATCCTGACTGACTTTAGATGTAGGGTTGTCACCCTAATGCATATATAATCTTGTCTGGCTTTAGATGTAGGGATGTCATCATAATGCATATATAATCTTGTCTGGCTTTAGATGTAGGGTTGTCACCCTAATGCCTATATAATCTTGTCTGGCTTTAGATGTAGGGTTGTCATCCTAATGCATATATAATCTTGTCTGGCCTTAGATGTAGGGTTGTCACCCTAATGCATATATAATCTTGTCTGGCCTTAGATGTAGGGTTGTCACCCTAATGCATATATAATCTTGTCTGGGTTTAGATGTAGGTCACCCTAATGCATATATAATCTTGCCTGGCTTTAGATGTAGGGTTGTCACCCTAATGCATATATAATCTTGTCTGGCTTTAGATATAGGGTTGTCACCCTAATGCATATATAATCTTGTCTGGCCTTAGATGTAGGGTTGTCACCCTAATGCATATATAATCTTGTCTGGCTTTAGATGTAGGGTTGTCACCCTAATGCATATATAATCTTGTCTGGCTTTAGATGTAGGGTTGTCACCCTAATGCATATATAATCCTGTCTGGCTTTAGATGTAGGGTTGTCACCCTAATGCATATATAATCTTGTCTGCCTTTAGATGTAGGGTTGTCACCCTAATGCATATATAATATTGTCTGGCTTTAGATGTAGGGCTGTCACCCTAATCCATATATAATCTTTTCTGGCTTTAGATGTAGGGTTGTCACCCTAATGCATATATAATCTTGTCTGGCTTTTGATGTAGGGTTGTCACTGTAATGCATATATAATCCTGTCTGGCTTTAGATGTAGGGCTAGCGTCCTCATGCATATATAATCCTGTCTGGCTTTAGATGTAGGGCTAGCGTCCTCATGCATATATAATCCTGTCTGGCATTAGCTGTAGTGTTGTCACCCTAATGCATATATAATCCTGTCTGGCCTTAGATGTAGGATTAGCGTCCTCATGCATATATAATCCTGTCTGGTTTTAGATGTAGGTTTATTATCCTCATGAATATATAATCCTGACTAGGCTCAGGTGAAGATTTAGTTTCCTTAGGTTTTGGTTGGGTTGAGATGTTGGATTGAATCCAGCAAGTAGATAGTGTTGGTTGAGCTTTTGTGTAAGTTTATCTCCCTGTGTTGGGTTAGGTGCAGGTTTATCTCCCACAAGTAGACAGTTCTGGTTGAGGTTGGTTGTAAGTTTATTTCCCTCTGTTGGATTAGGTGTAGATTTATATCCCACAAGTAGACAGTTTTGGTTGAGTTTACGTGTAAGTTTATCTCCCTCTGTTGAGTTAGGTGTAGGTTTATCTCCCACAAGTAGACAGGTTTGGTTGAGTTTACGTGTAAGTTTATCTCCTTCTGTTGAGTTAGGTGTAGTTTTATCTCCCACAAGTAAACAGTTTTGGTTGAGGTTTGTTGTAAGTTTATTTCCTTCTGTTGGATTAGGTGTAGATTTATATCCCACAAGTAGATAATTGTTGTTGAGGTTGGGTGTAAGCTTATCTCCCTCTGTTGGGTTAGATGTAGGTTTATCTCCCACAAGTAGACAGTTCTGGTTGAGGTTGGTTGTAAGTTTATTTCCCTCTGTTGGATTAGGTGTAGGTTTATATCCCACAAGTAGACAGTTTTGGTTGAGTTTACGTGTAAGTTTATCTCCTTCTGTTGAGTTAGGTGTAGGTTTATCTCCCACAAGTAGACAGTTTTGGTTGAGTTTGTTTGTAAGTTTATCTCCCTTTGTTGAGTTAGGTGTAGGTTTATCTCCCACAAGTAGACAGTTTTGGTTGAGTTTACGTGTAAGTTTATCTCCCTCTGTTGAGTTAGGTGTAGATTTATCTTCCACAAGTAGACAGTTTTGGTTGAGGTTACGTGTAAGTTTATCTCCCTCTGTTGAGTTAGGTGTAGGTTTATCTCCCACAAGTAGATAGTTTTGGTTGAGTTTACGTGTAAGTTTATCTCCTTCTGTTGAGTTAGGTGTAGGTTTATCTCCCACAAGTAGACAGTTTTGGTTGAGTTTACGTGTAAGCTTATCTCCCTCTGTTGAG
The DNA here is from genome assembly GCA_002080005.1 of Gigantidas platifrons. Taxonomy (NCBI): domain Eukaryota; kingdom Metazoa; phylum Mollusca; class Bivalvia; order Mytilida; family Modiolidae; genus Gigantidas; species Gigantidas platifrons. Next base: position 88,282 of record MJUT01015130.1, on the reverse strand, counting down.
TTAGGTGTAGGTTTATCTCCCACAAGTAGATAGTTTTGGTTGAGTTTACGTGTAAGTTTATCTCCTTCTGTTGAGTTAGGTGTAGGTTTATCTCCCACAAGTAGACAGTTTTGGTTGAGTTTACGTGTAAGTTTATCTCCCTCTGTTGAGTTAGGTGTATGTTTATCTCCCACAAGTAGACAGTTTTGGTTGAGTTTACGTGTAAGTTTATCTCCCTCTGTTGAGTTAGGTGTAGATTTATTCCTCTCTTGAAGTATACGATAAACAGATCATAGCATGTTATTTTCAAATCACACCCTTTATCAGCCCTCGTTCGTATATCATCATTCAAGCCTATTGGCTCTTGGGCTGATATCATATGATTTAGAGCTGATAAAGGGTATGATATGAAAAATGACATGTAATAATCTATGTTTATTATACAGTAAATTCAGGGGATTCACCTACTTAAAGACCAATAATTTTTTCATGCAAAAATATATTTCAAGCCATGATTTATTGAATATTTTAATATAACCATAATATTTTGACCTCTAAAATGTTACCCTAAACACCAATGAGAAGCGAAATATGCTGATAAAATATTTTGATTGTGGTAAAAGTCTTGAATTATTTAGGTTTTCAATCTTTGACTTTTAAGAGTTCACTATAAATGTTATTCTAGAAATGTGTCGTGTAAACTAAATTAGATATCTATAGTCCCAAATTATATATCTATTTCCAGTGATTTAAATAAATATACTTTTTGTGTGACATTTCTGATTGTACTATGACCTTATCACCATACTTGAATAGAAATGAGCTACAGAAACATTTCTTTCTTGATAAAAAGAAAAGAAAGAAAGTTAGATATCTAATAAGTTTAAACATTTTTTATTTGCCAATTAAACAGACAAAATGGATTAGACACAAGTAAAACATACTTATGAAGTCTTCTCCAAATTACAATGTGTACTTCTTTACTGTAACACATTGTAATTTGGAGAAGACTTCATAAATATGTTTTACTTGTGTCTAATCCATTTTGTCTGTTTAATTGGCATTATAATAGATATAAGCTATATATTACGATTTAGTTTGTTACACACATTTTCATTGGTCGTTCAACCATGAATGTCAGCATATATTCGAAAAACAGACGGGGCATATATTTCAGTCTCCTAAAACGGTAAAAACATGGACGACAAAAAATTACGCTTCACTGAATCAATAGAATAATACGTAATAATAAATGTATTTTTACTAAATTAAATGCTGTTTTGATAATCAAAACGGCTGTATGAACAAAAATAATATTACAACAGATAATTCCGTCACAAATACCTGATCGATTCAGCAAACTACTATGTTCCACGGCTGTACCATAACGTGATGAACATCACAATAGACAAAATGTTGAGCCTTGAAAACGTTCAACGTCATGGGGCCACACCAAGGTTTTATTTACACGTTGTTAACATTTAAATTATTGAAACTATTTCGCAAACCCGTTGTTTTTTTATGTGATATATTAATGTTATATTTATAAAGTTTATAAAATTTACTACATATGAAATTGTATTGATTTATAAATTTAGTACAGTATTTTCCTTCATGAGACACCCAATACATGAAATATGACGTGACACATATTTTGACGTCATTGAAGAATGACGTCAAACGTACGGAAACGGACATCTAGAAGTACGAAAAATTTAAATAAAAGACGCAAATTTATTTAATACAGTTGGATTTTGTATTTAAACAAGAGCACCTCCCACGGGTGCTGGACGCTCGACTTTTTGTATCTGATATTAAACTGCAAGCAATATACATAATTATTGAGAAATTGCATTCTTCAAAAAGGAGGAATATCCCGAGAAAGCATCACAGATGCAACAGCCGAGTTGCAACTCATAATCTAGGGGCATTTAATTTGTCTATTCACCCTGATCATAAATATATATGGCTTAGGGGTGGGGATCTCAATCATTAAAAAGTTCACTTCATGTAGGGAGTGGGGTATGATCCCCCGGGGCCTGAGCTATCAGGCATTTAATTTGCCTAGTCACCCTGATCATAAATATATATGGTTTAGGGTGGGAATCTCGGTCACATTTTTTATAGATTCCCCAACAGGTTTGGGCTGAGTCCCGAGGATAAAAAATGTTGAAAGCACTACTTCACATTGGCATCTCCACCCATACCAAATATTAAGTTTCTATCTTTTGTAGTTTCAGAGAAATGTGTAATTCTCAAAATATGTACTTTTCTATAAAAAAAACCTTGATTTTACAAGGAAAAAACAATAGATTAATCTGAATTTCGAACTCGATTTAAATAATAGTGAAATAATGCTTCCTACCAAAAATTATGTTGATCGGCCAAACACTAAAATCGCTATCCCGTTAACGCTAACATACGCCTATCACCAAAACATAAGCCAAGTGCAACTTCGTTGCAACTCGGCTAATAAAATACTGGATGAAGTTGTCTTTTCTTGTCAACAGATTGGGGTCAACACTTTCTACAAGTGTATTGAGTTTCAAGTTAATAGCTTTGATTATTGAGAAATTTTAATTTTACTAAAAAATATCCCAAATTTATATGTACTATGTCGAAACAAGGGCATATAACTCTGGATATGCAAATCACAGGGTCATCTGCCTTGTTTTAATGGGTTCCCCAGTTGATAGTGAACAGGTATGTTGAGTTTCATTTCAATGCCTATCATAATTATTGAGAAATTGCATTTGGTTAAGAAACCCTAAATCAAAAAGGGGGAATAACTCAAATAAAATACTGGATGGAGTTGTCTTCTCTTGTCAACAGATTGGGGTCAACACTTTATACAAGTGTATTGAGTTTCAAGTTAATAGCTTTGATAGTTATTGAGAAATTTTAATTATACTAAAAAAGTATCCCTAATTTCTATGTACTATGTCAAAACAAGGGCAGATAACTCTGGATATACAAATCACAGGATAATCTGCCTTATTGTAATTGGTTCCTCTTTTGATAGTGAACAAGTATTCCAAGTTTCAAATGGATACCTTTGATAGTTTTTGAGAAATGGACCCTGACAAAAAACATAACCGAAAACTTACCCTTAAACTTAACCGACCCAGACGCTGACGCAGACACAGACGCTGACACTGACGCTGAAGCTGATGCCGGAGTCACGACAATAGTTCGACTTTTTTTCTCTCGAAAAGTCGAGCTAAAAATCGATGGTTAAATCCGTAATATATGTTATTCAGCTATTCGGCTGTGCCTCAGGGAATATAGATCCTAAGCAGGGAATGTCACATTATATTATAGCTCACATAAACATGTAAAGATTCTGATTGGATAACAAGCCGTATACATCAAGCAATGTATACGTCTGTAGCCGTATACATCAGACATATTTCTATCCCGTCGAGGGCCCCTGTATATTGCAGTCTCCAAAAAAACGATAACAACATGGACGAACAAAAATTCCGCTTCACTGAATCAATAGCATAATACGGAAAAATACATGTACTTTTACCAAATTAAATGTTGTTTTTATACTCAAAACGGCTTTATGAACAAACAAATATTACAACATATAATTCCGTTACAAATACCTGATCGATTCAGCAAACTCCTATGTTCCACGGCGGTACCACAATGTGATGAACATCATAATAAACAAAACATTTCAAGAGCAATGACGTGATAAATATTTTGACGTCATTGAAGAAAGCATGTCAGAGGTACGGAAAGGAACATCAAGAAATACGAAAAATAAAAATAAAAGACGCAAATATATTCAATACAGTTGGGCTCTGTATTTAAAAAAAAAACAATTGTTAAATCCGTAATAAAAATGTATATCTGTTATTCAGCTATCAAACAGGGTATATAATGTGACATTCCCAGCTTATAAAAATATGGTGATGATGATATAACGTCACAAGTCGAAAGAATGCAGTATTTTAGAAACGGTATATCTTTAAGACATCATAATTTTAGGATTATAGAAAACCAAGTTCTGTTTTTAACTGATATTTCTTTTGAATTACAAAACACAAAAATCATGCACAATTTTTCTCTTTCTCTTCGATAAAAATTTATGTATCGAAAATTCCAAATTAGTTTGGCGTTTCCATACGGCACTGGCATCGTTTTTTTTTGTTTTTTTTTCGTTTTTTTTATTTTCGTCCTTAAATATGAAGATGTGAGCTATAATATAATAGTTATTCCGGTCATAGACAGGGTATATAATGTCACATTCACGGCTTATGATTTATATTCCATTCGCCTTCGGCTCATGGAAAATAAATCATAATCCGTGAATGTGACATTATATACCCTGTCTAAGACCGGAATAACATATAATATACCCTGCCTGATAGCTGAATAACATATATTATAAAGTCAAATCTTCTCATGGTGTCACCCCTATTAAGCAGTCACCAGTAGTAAAAGGTCAACTTTTTCTCGTCCTGTCATGGACAATTTCATTCAAGAGGTCACCTGTCTTATAAGGCCACTTTTTCTTTAATCCATAGGTGACCTCTTAATACAGGTTTGACTGTATATATCTAATATATATATATATAACGGCGAGTCTAATATGATGAGCTGTGATACTAGTGATAGTGTATGTCGAATCCTTTAAAACTGACATTTTTTTCGTTCTTATCGGTAATGTCACAATGCACTTGATGCACACTGACCGAAAAAAATCAGTATCTGAGAGACACCAAGTTGATATGTGGAGTTCTTCCAAACTGACGTTTCATTTTTATCGGTAATGTCATAATGCACTTGATGCACATTGACCGATAAATTTCAACATCAGTCACCAAATTGATACTGACAATATCACTCAGTGAGATCAAAGGAAACATGTCCAAATTAACCATAATAATATATATGACAATTTAAGAATGTATTCAATATGCAAAAAAATCTTGTTTTCCTTATAAGGTAACACTATAATGAAATAATGTTGTCACTATACAACCAAACCTGGCCATGATGTCACCTCTATTAAGCAGTCACCTGTATAAAAGTCATCTTATTTTGTCCTGTCATGAACAATTTCATATGAATTGAACCTCTTCCAAGAGGTGTTAGTCAACATTTTGCTGTAAGATATTTATTATGCAATAAAAAATTGAACAATTGAACACCTTTCAAGTAGTAAATCAATTAAACAGATGATAATATACTAGGTAAGAAAGACAACTGTCAGGCGAAAATTTATCACATAATCTTTAGCAGGGTAAAATAATCACAAATACATCCTTGGAAGGTCACATAAGACAGGTTTGATCTATAGAAGAGACATGTTCATGCTTTATATATCCTTTATTGCAAGTATTATAAGAGAGAAGGCTTACTAAGTTGTGATAACTTCTCGCCAATCCATTTTAAATTTTACTGAGTAAAATATACTTATTAAACTAAAGTCATATTCATATGGTGTGAATTAAGAATATCAAACTATTTTAATATTTACTAATTGCTCTTCTTTTTATGCTTTAACTTTAGGAATGCTAATCGAAAAAGAGTGAATGAAAAATGATAACGTCCAGCGCTTTGCACCAATGAGAATTAAGTAAATCTTTCCATATGTCATTTATTGATCAGGCATGATTCTAGTTAGAATATAAAATAACTGAATCCATCTACACCCCCTACATCCTGCAACTTACAGAATGTTTGTTTCAGAGGAAAATGGCTGAAATCACTTTGAAAACTGAAAAATCATCCCTGATTATACATAATATAAAAATAAACAGTTCTTGGAAATATTTGTAATGGATGAGCCACACATGATAAACATGTCAAACTCTATACAGTTTCTCGTCATACTTCTACAATGGTGTGCAATTTATTGCTGAGAAAGTTGATATGAATAGATTAAAGTACTACCACTGTTATAAGGCTACCCTTTCTACAATGAAAACGTGGTCTTATAAGTGTTGTCCTCTCTTGACGGGGGACAATTTAGTAGCATTTTACAATATCAGCACTTCTGTAACCCGGCCTGATAAGAGGTATGACCTTTGTTTGGGAGTGGTATTAAAAGAAGGGGATTACAGGAACATGTGTATTATACACCAATACTGGATAAACAAAGATTTGACATAATGTATGATATATACTAATAACTGATGAATTGAAAAATAGTGTATGGCATCAAAACAAAAATAGAGCCCGTCTCTACTTAAAGATATTGGTAGATGTCAAATGTGGTATGCCATGTATTTCTAGATCAAGCAAAGAGGGTACATGATGAATCATTGATTAAAAATGTATTATGCTTAATATATAAAATTTGTAGAATTGAGGCATGTATGATATACCAATGACATTGAAAAATAGTATACGGCATAGAAAAAGAAATAGAATCCTCTCTTTTAAGAATTTGAAGGTTGTCAAATGTGCTATGACATGTAATCAGTCAGTCAAAACAGGGTAAATGATAAATGTTTGATTAAAAATGTATCATGCTTAATACGTAAATTTGTAGAATTGAAGGAATCGTGCTAAGAAACAAAATTGAGTGATAAATCCAGTCTCTTTGATACTGTTTTTGTTTAATGGGACTGATAGCCTAAACAATTACAGAATAAAAAGGTGTATCAAACAAACAAAAATTAACAAAGACATAGTTTGGATTAGAGAATGAAAAAGCTATTAGAAAAACATTCAGAAGGCATATCAAACAAAAAATATCAAATATATATTTTGGATTAGAAAAATCAAAAAGTTAGTAGAAAAACATTCAACATGAATATATCTATTAGTATTTATAAAATATATTAAAAAGAAAAAAAAAACAATATTTGTAACTAAAGCATCTATAAACAATATAATGTTGGTTCTGTATTAACATGGCTACTTCATCAATACTACATAGTTATCTTGGGTTGTAAGTCGTACAGGGTTATAAAGAAAAAGTGTAAGTATACCCATAAGTACAGGCTCACACGAGACTGTATCGCTCACATGAGATTGTATCGCTCACACAAGACTGTATCACTCACAAAAGACTGTATCGCTCACACAAGACTGTATCACTCACATGAGATTGTATCGCTCACACAAGACTGTATCGCTCACATGAGATTGTATCGCTCATACAAGACTGTATCACTCACAAAAGACTGTATCTCTCACATGAGATTTAATCTTTCATATGAGATTGTATTCCTCATATGATTAAAGAAGATTTATTGAAACATTGAATACTGTAGTCTATATTAAATTTTGATCTAGTAGGTTTGAACCCAGCAAATCACTAGGGTATTCATTGTTATAAAGCTGAATTTCATATCACTATGCTGCTTCATGAAAAATACAATTGCACTTCCATTACTTGTTGCATAAGTAGATTTGTGTGCAAGCTTGAATAATTGATTCATGCCACCATTTCAATTACTGGTTCGGACCAAAATAAAACGTAAATTTGAATTTTCCATACTGTATGCAATGTTGAATTTTATATCCCGGGAATTCGACCCTTAGTTTGTACAAAGATTAATCTACATACTCCAAAGATGATGCATAGCAAATATTGTAGTATTTCTTTGCTTGTTCTTTAAAAAAGATGCTTTTTTATTAAAGATTTACTTAATTTCCCCCTTTCAGGTCCTTTAATAAGACCAGGCCACGGCGCCACAAAACGAAAATATTCTGAGAATGAAAATGTTTACTCATTTGAGAATACATCTTCTTTTCTCCGCCACAAACTTTTTTCTCAGATTTGAGAGCGTTCTCAGTTGAGTAAAAAAAATGTCAACAACGTATGTGGCATTCTTCTTCTTGTCCGGTATATCCCTATTTTATGTTGAGGAGAACCACTATCGTGTTAATTAAAATATTTCAATACTCTAAGATACAATAAAAGTCTATATATCCTAAAAAGGGGGAGTTTTTTCAGTGCACATTGTGGAACTCTCCTGTGTGGAAGACAAATAAGAACTAGTAAACATCGGGAAAAGGGACGGGAGTTTTGATGTAAGTTGTCAAATTATCGTCTGTTTAACACATTGCATTATAAATATGGAAACTAAAGGGAAAAGTGGGTCCATCTGGACCATGGACGAAGAAATGCTGCTCATTGAGCAATCAAAATTAAAAGATGAGAAACTGTGTGGAAAACTGATGGCAGATACTATTGGGATCAGCAATAAATTCTATCGTGGGTCGCCTAAACCGATATTTCTCAAATAAATCATTATCTGTCATGGTTTCTAAGGCATTACTTCTATCTCTGTATACCCTACGACTTGGAATTATTGCATTTCTTTCTCTTCTACGTTTCCTTATTATTCTTCACATCATCTTGGATGTTGAGTAAATTACTTAAGTATGGTTTAAGCCATTCTCAAATATTTAAGAATATTCTCAAGATGATCACAAAAAAGTTTGCTCAAATAGTTTTGTGGTGGTCAATTTTTCTCAGAATACAAAATTTAAGAATATTCTAAAGATGAGTACATAATTTGTACTCAAATAGTTTTGTGGCGCCGGGGCCTAATCATTGAGGATTAACTTCATTTGGATAAAGCTGAATCTGAATCTGAAATGTGGAAATGTAATTACGAAAGACACCAAATGATTCGGACAGGCAAACATAAATTAAGGGATATGCATATTCATCTATTTGATAAAAATACATTTCAGGAATATGTGGAACTTAAGGGATATGCATATTCATCTATTTGATAAAAATACATTTCAGGAATATGTGGAACTTTTGAACATGTTTTACGATATAACCAACCTGGCTTGGGGCAATTTAAGCATAACAATCCATGAAGAGGTTTATGAAAAGCGTAAAATGTTCCAAACCAGGCAATTCAAGTATAACCTGCTCAAAAATTGAACATATTCCTCATAATGAAATTTTACAACAAAATGTTAATTATGATTATTTCATGGGACTATTTGAATTAGTCATTGAAGAATTAATATGTTGGCGACCTCACAATACCAAGCCAGGTAATCAATTATAACAAATATTGCTCCAGGCGTAACAGCCAATCCGATTGTAGTATTCACATCAAATAAATTTGTTCTGTGATACATTGTAACTATTTTATAAGAGGTTTAATATTTGTCATCTTCTAAGATAAAAAAAGAACATAGAAAATAATATAAATACATGCATGACAAAAATAAGTGTCACATTCTTAGAAAAACATTTTCCTTTCTAAATGTTTAAACTAATTTTATTTTAATCAACATTGAATTATGCAATAAAATATATTTTAGATATACATTGCCTATTAACAAATTTAAACCGTGTGTGGAATATCTTTCAGATCTAACATAAACACAAAAATATCAGTTTACCAATAACAAGTCAATAATAATAATAATAATAAAGCTTACAAAATATAACATGTCATCTCATAAATAAATGTGCACTTCACTAACACAGAAAAATACGGCATTAAGGGGTTAGAGTTAAGGTGTTTAACGCCACTTACAACAATATTTCAGTTATATTGTGACCGTCAGTTTTACTGGTAGAGGAATCTTGAGTACCCGGAGAAAACCACCGTCCTGGCGCAAGTCACTGACATACTTTATCACATAGAGCATCGAGTACACCTAACCATGAGTGGAATTCGAAATCACAACAATAGTGGCGATAGACATTGGTTGCGTAGGTAGTTGTAAATCTAACTACCATACGGTCATGACTATGATGCCCCCTAAAGCATTTGGTACTATATATATATATGTCTATAGTAAATAATACATCTAAATTTTGATTAAAGCATGGAATGTTTTCACAGTAAATACAGCAGTCACCTGTATTAAAGGGTCACCTTTTTATTGTCCTGTCATATACAAATTCATATGAATTGAACCTCTTTTAAGAGGTCACTTGTCAAAGAAAATAACGTTTTCTTTGTCCAAAAAGGTGACCTGTTAATACAGATTTGACTGTATAAATATTTCATCATAGTAGTGTTACAAAAGTATTACTTCAGAGATATTGTAGCATATTCCTTGCATACATATCCCATATTTAATTGATTAAAGATATTTTTAGGAAATATGGAAATACAAAAATAAAAAAAACTTTAAATATTTTTTTCAAACTTTCAAAACATTAAAAAAAACTGTCATAGAAAACCTTGTAAGACATTGTTGTATTTAAATATAACAAACATTTGATTGTATTACACATATGAGTAGCAAAAATAGAACTATAGTACAACCATTAGTTCATAGATGTCATTAAAGATCACAAAGTTAGGATTTAGTTTACAAC
>MJUT01015130.1:24516-58203 GCA_002080005.1 Gigantidas platifrons | reverse complement strand
ATTTGCAATTAATGTAATTGCGCACTGAATACTGTTTTCCGTTAGTATCATGAAATTTATCTGTATCTTGTAAATATGGACAAAGCGCACAATTTTTACGGCAAGGTTCACTTTTATTAGGCTTTCTAAAAAACATATTGTTGTGCTTCTTATGTATAAGAATGTCCTGTAGATTAGTATCCCTACGGAATGACAAAATTGACGTATTCGGGAAAACGTTTTTGAGCTTATCAGAATTCTGTAAAGTTTTATGTCGTTTTTGAAGAATTTTGGAAACATTCGGAAGCGCGGAATTGAATGTTAAAACAAGCGGCACACGGTCGATGTTACTAGTTTTATTCTTGTATTTTAATAAATCTGCCCGGCATTTGTTGTCTACACGTCTAAGTTGAGATTCCACAATATCAGATTTGTAACCTCGTTTTGAAAGTTGACTGCAAACTACTTCTCTCCTCTTTTTGTACTGTTTTTCGTCGGAGCAAATACGCTTAATTCGCACTCCTAAACCGTACGGAATAGCACGCTTTGTAGACTCTGGGTGACATGAAGTGCTATGTAAATAAAGATGTTTATCGGACGGCTTACTATATAAATCAGTGGTTAAAAAGTTGTCTTTGATTGATTATATATATATATATATATATCAATCTTCAGCTATGATTCTCATTGATGGCCATCTTGAGTTTAAATTTGATATAAAAAAACCTACATAATTTAGCAGGAACTGCCTACACTCCTGGAGCACCTGATTTCGCTCCAGTTTATGACAAGTTTCAGAAGGGTTTGTGTTGTTCATGTCTTCACATTACACGACTTCATGTTTGTAGTTCCGTATTGTGTTGTCCACTGTGATTGTACAGTTCGTCTTTCTTCTCACATGTTTGTAGTTCCGTTATTGTGTTGTCCACTGTGATTGTCCGGTTCGTCTTTCTTCTCACGTTCTTTTGCACAGGTTCATGTTTTATTTGTAATTTGAATTTATTTACATATATTGATGTCCAACACAATTTCCATATCATATAATGTGTGTGTTGTTTAACAGTAGCATGACAGGTATCACTAGTCGAGCAGGAACTACACACTTTTCTGGACCACCTGAGTTCACCCCCTTTAGCGGGGTTCTTGTTCCTCAATCTGTTGTCTTCTATGTAGTGTTTTGTAGCTCATTGTTTGCCCCTTGTCTTTTGGGCATTGTATTGTCTGTTCTTCTTTGATTTACGGTTTATGATTATCCCTTCGGTATATTCGAAATTTTCTTAGTTTTGGTTCCAACAATTTAGTGTATTACGAGAACGCCCCTGATAAAGCTGCATTACGACATGGTGTACTTAATGTTTAACAATTAAGACGGTCTTCCCTAAAATACAAATCTACTTGTTTCAGGATCCTACTCTAATTGGTAGTAGATAAATTGAATGTGCTTCCACATATTATTTTAACTTTACTTCTGGAAACCGCAGTGCTAGAATGGTTCACATTGTATACTAGCATGTATATGAGTTAGAAGTACCCATTTTGCCTTTACTATTACGACTTTTCGATTATATTTTGGGTGGTTGGTTGGTTGGTGGTTAATGGTTTTTCAACGGAACTTTCAACACTATTTCAATTATATCGTTGATTTTGGAACAGTACAGCATTTTTTTCCCATTTGATTATATAATTTCTTGCTACAAATATATATATCAATATTGCTTTGTTTTTACCTCATATTCATTTGTAAATTTCAGATTGTCATCTTTGTGAAAATCTTCCACTGTTTTGTCAAAATCTTCCATAACTATCAGTCTGAAATGATAAATTACAAATGTACAAGTAAATTTCCACTACAACTTGATATAAACATTTCAGTTAGAATATGTTTTTTTCCTAAATAAATTTCAAGATGAAATAAAAATACTTTTCATTATTTCTGGGTTGAGGTTTGTCAAAGGAATGGTTTGTGTTGCTGTGGACCAGTAATCTTAAGGTAGAGAAGGACTCTATGGGCAAAAAAACAACTAGTCGATGAATTTTTTTGAATTTCATATATATTGTTCTTTGGGATATACCTAATAATATATCAAAATTTGAGAATAGCTTTCCAGGCTTATTTTAAAAATATTCCCTGAAAGAGTTACCCCCTCTTGGAGTTAAAAACAAATGTCATTATTTTCAATCCTCCGTGTCATTGAGGTACCCAACAAACATTGCATATAATTTTAAAAAAATTATCTGAGTATAAAATGATAAATGAATATTTTGGAATATCTAAGACATAAATTTTTATAATTTTTTCATTTTTTTTTCAAAATGGCTACCCTTTTTTGGCAATATAGCCTGTAACTGGCTTTGGTGAAATCCAACAAAATTTGTTTTTAAAGTCGAATAGAAAAGCATTGTGTCAATGAATTTAAAAAAAACGTTATATCACTTAATTTATATTCATGCTACATATCATTAAAAAATAAAGATATGTTTCCAGCCAAAAAAAAAGTTAGAGTTTTAGAAAGACACCCTGACATATACCCTTTTTTGTCAATTTCATGAAAAATGTCCACATTTTTCACTTTTTTTTAACAAGACATTGAATAAATGAAATAATACAGGCAAAGATAATGTTTGTAAGGGAACGCTTTCCTTTCTTGGTGACATAGTTAGCAAATTAAGCTGTCTTACAATTCTTCCAGGGCAGGAACATGCAAAAACAAAAACATGCAAAACTCATCATATTCTAATATCATATGAGACATGATTACCTCCCTTGACGAAATGCTTTATATAGCATTTTACACATGATAATGTATTATTGATAAGGAAATTACTGTATTAAATTTTTATTGCAGTTTAATTTGAGAACTTGTACAAAACATATGTAGAAAATTCAAAGAGCAAAATACCTCGTAAGAAATACTGCAAACATAATTAATAATTATTACCACATTTTTATTCAATATTCTTAAACGTCACGTGACTAGTGTCCGTCTCTACCTTAAACATTTTATTTCCAATTCTATTTGAATTCAATATGGGACATCATATCGGTGGTGTAATGGTTAGCATGCTCGCCTCGAGTGTGGTAGATCATGGGTTTGAGCACTGTTAGATCATACTAAGGACTATGGAATTGATATTTGGTGCTTCTCCCCTTGATACACAGCATAAAGGAAGAAGAACAAAGACCGGGTGGCTTGGAATCATGAAAATGTTTCAGAATGGAGTGATATGTCAACCCACAGGGTGCTGCTTAGTGAGCTAACACAATAAAAATCCAACTAAGAGCGTTGGTCCAGTACAAAGGCGTACATTATAATCACTTCATCGAATGTAACTTGTTCTTGCCATGGTATAGCTGAATAATTGCTCATTTGTCATTAAACAAGAATCACCCACCCACTGATATACTCAATATGAGAGTTTAAAGGGTTTTGTATCACTGTAAAAATCTGGCTGTAGATAAAACCATTTCAAATTTGTTCCATATTTTACTATATTGATTTTAGATTCCAGTCAGATAATGTGATGTTGTGCATATTAACCAAGCAGACATGTATGATCACTTTTATATATCATTTCATATTCTACCTTTACAACCCATAGAAATTGGATTAAAAGAATATGTAATCTTGAAAGGTTGGTACTTTCTTTGGAATTTTTTTTTTTTTTTAGGATTAAGATATGTTCCAGATTCCCCAAATATGCATCAATCAACAAAGAAAATAATAGAGAAAATCGTGAGAAGAAGAAATCTAATATTACTTGTTTATCTTAAGAGTTTCGACTCCAATTGGATCATCCCGTTCTTTCTCCTTTGGTTTCTGTCTGAAATAAAGCAAAAAAAAAAAAAAAACTAGAAAAGAAGTATACCCCCGCACTTGATAATTATGGACAAAGTTGTTTTGTTAGGAGTAATTTTTCAAAAATGAAATTGTCTGTAAGATACAAATGATGCCCCCGCCTGACCATAAGAAATTATAAACAAGTCGCAAGCTGTAGTAGGAGGCATGCAAACCATGTTTCCATTATGTAGGTAGTAAGAAGGAAACAAAGTCCAACTACCTGTCATTTTGTGAATATTTGACAAAAATTCCCCCCGACTTTTCGTCGCGGGGGATAAAATAAAAAATTAAATAAAAATCCAACTACCTGTCATTATAGGATTAAACGCTTCTTTTCAGGAGTTCATGCATGTGTAAACGGTGCCGATGCAATCACAAAATGAATAAACGTCCGAAGGACGTCTATGTAAAGTTTGTGAGTGCATCGGCACCGTTTACACATGCATGATCTCCTGAAAAGAAGCGTTTAATACTTATAATTCTTTCATGTGGATATTTTCCCTATTTTGATTATTAAACTGATTTTCATGCTTGTTTTCAATCGGTTGTCGTCATATTGTTTATGCTGGTTATACAAATAAAGTTAATCGAGTTATGAACGGATCAAAAACGAAAAAGTTCATCGAGTTATGAGTGAATCAAAAACAAACACGTGACAGTGCTCTTGTCCAATCAGAAGGCATGAAAACGATATACATTAATTCTACAAGAATTATTATGAAATATTTGACGAAAATCAAAATCCTGTGGACATGCATACCTCCATTATGTGTATAAACATCATGCAAAATATTAAAGTTGTAGCTCCAACACTGTAAGGGGAGATAGCCAGAGAAACCATGTATCTATATCCGAACGGACGAACAAAATGACTTAAGTCCAACTACCTGTCATTTTGAGAATATTTGATGAAAATCAAAATCATGTTGACAAGCACACCTCCCTCCATTATGTGTATAAACATCCTACAAAATATTAAAGCTATAGCTCCAAAACTGTAGGAGGTGATATCCGGACAAATCATGTATCTATATCCGGACGGACGAACAACTACCTATAATTATCAAATATTTGATGAAAATCAAAATCCTGTGGACATGCACACCTCTAATATGTATATAAACATCATACAAAATATTAAAGATGTAGCTCCAAAACTGTAGGAGGATATAGCCAGAGAAACTATGTATCTATATCCAGACGGACGAACAAAATGACTCAAGTCCAACTACCTGTTGTCATTTTGAGAATATTTAAAGAAAATCAAAATCCTGTGGACAAGCACACTTCCATTGCGTGTATAAACATCCTACATAATATTAAAGCTGTAGCTCAAAACTGTAGGAGGTGATAGCCGATCAAAACATGAATCTATATCCGGACGGACGAACGGACGGACAGGGGTAAATTAACATGTCTCCCGACTCTTCGTCGCAGGGGCATAAAACGACTAGTGGGAGACACCGTCTTACATTTCCCTCAAATATGTCTCATCTGGACATGTGAAAAAGAAATAAAAAGTGCATAACTATTTCATAAAATAAATTATAAAGAAAACCAATGACATCCAGAAAATGCTTTATTACAGAAAATGCTTCCCGACAATGATGAAGGTCAGCATATCGACAAGGGAAAGCTGAACAAGCACATAGAAAAGCAAGTGTGGACACTGCATTTGTCTTGACACAGTAAACTGCTGGACACAATAATGTGTTGGACACAGTAATATGCTGCACCCATTGTATTTTGGAAATTTTACTATTTTAAGAGTTAAATATGCAAAATTAAAATTTGATGCAAAATAAAAATGCTCAAATTGAGGAATTCAGATTGTTGGTCCTTTTCTGTTGACTTTACTCTGTAACGGTAAGAGACAGGGTAAATCCGTCCACATATTACGATAACCCCTCGGTTCAATCAATTCAAAGAAAAAACACTGCATCAAAATTGGATTTAAAATAAAAATCTATATACCTTTCAAATATGCGAAATTTCAGAATTGAGGTCTTTTTGAAATAAAATCCTAAGATGTCTTGATGATCATTTTGCATATCATGGTGGTCAGTTTCATTGGTGGAGGAAACCAGAGTACCCTGAGAAAACCACCAACCTGCCACAGGTCACTGACAAACTTTATCACATAATATTGTACCCATTATATCTCGCTATGAGGGGGATTCATACTCACAATTTGTGTGATGATAGGCACTGATTGCATAGGTAGTTGTAAATCCAACTCCCATACAATCACGACCATGACAGCCCCCTAAATGACATGAAGTTTTATAAAATTTCAAAAATATACTAAAATTAACCCTTCCACTTCTTCCAATTAAGATGCTGCCTGGTGTTGTAACAATCTAATCTTAAACAATATATGATGGATATACCTGTTTCTACGACGTTGTACAAACACTGCAAAGATCACAATTACAATAATTACAACCACGACGGCTACCACTGCCCCAGCTATAATGTATATCGGTGGATTTTCTGGTACTACAAGAGAATAAATCGTAAGACATGGGGATAGCACAAAGTACAGGATCAACCAAAATTGTGTACAATGTACAAAATAGACTTGACATAGGTTAAACTGTAATATCTATGCATATCTTATAATAAATTTAGATCACATACTTTTACTGTTACTTTATTAAAATAAACATGAAAATGTTAATATAACACAAATTAAAAAGAAAACTTGTTTATTTATAAGTATAAATATGATAAGGTATTGTCATCCTTATTGGGTCTGGCAATCTTGTAGGCATAGTTCTTCTGTCCACCGGTGACAAACTCTATTATTCTGTTGTCGGGCACTTCATCGGTGAGATCTCCTAGGTAGTCACCAAGTTCTGGTATCCACTCGCCAGGTCAAGAGGCATGCACGACTGAATCTGTATCGGCGTATAAGGCACCGAGTCCTAATTGTTCCAAATAACTGTACAACTTCAAACGGGCTTGAGCTGTGGTATAGGCTGCTATGACTACGTTGGTTCTCCCGGGTTCTTCGATGAACTATTCTTTGTGTTGATATATCATTTCTACCATCTCGTTGCTGACAAAATTTATACCCATCACAAGAATCTGGTCGTTGGTCAACATGTCGAAATATTCGGCAGGTTCGGATATGTATTTTACCCGAGGCATGTTGGATATCTGTCCGAATTTTCCCCAAAATCTATTCAGCATCAGTTTGGCTAATGCTCTCAATGCAGGATTCTTCTTTATGCTGTTGTAGACCAGGAGTATTCCCTCCTTTTCGTGGTAGTCTCTGATATACCTCCATCTATCGTTTTCATTCTGATACCACTCTGGCCAACCGCTGGCTTCCTGCTTCATTTTGAGGAAGGTATTCACGTAATCGGTAAAGAGTCTTCCAGTTTTCGTTTTCGGATCGTACTGTTCCGTTTCATCGAAATGCCACACCTCGTAGATGCGCTGAACTACATATCCTTTCTCAAATGCTTTCTTCAATTCGTCCGTGACCCATGTTCCCGTCAATGATCTCTCTTCGTCGCTATGTTGACACGGTGTCTGTTGATGGTTTTCACTACATATTCTACACAGAGTAAACAACAATTTGTTGTTCATTTTCACTGGTTTAGGGTATGTACAGTCCTTTTGGTGGACGGATTTTGCATTTGATGAGTCCTTCGTACTGTTGTATATCTGTAAGACCATCGGTGACGATTGCGGGGTGTCCGATGAGTATCTTTCCGGTCTTATTGATATATGGATACAGGAGGTTACATCGACGTATGATATATCCATGTATTTTTGAAACATTGTAAACGCTTCGGTGCGTCCTCCATTAAAATTATCTCAGGGTTCTAATGGGTTGATCATCTCGGATTGTTGGACAAAGTTTCGTAAAGTGTCGTTTTCGCAAATCCTCTGTCGAACTCGCATTCCCA
This sequence comes from Gigantidas platifrons, assembly GCA_002080005.1. Classification (NCBI taxonomy): domain Eukaryota; kingdom Metazoa; phylum Mollusca; class Bivalvia; order Mytilida; family Modiolidae; genus Gigantidas; species Gigantidas platifrons. The sequence continues at coordinate 50,465 of MJUT01015130.1, read as the reverse complement.
CTTTCCAACGTAGATATACCCTTGACCTTCCAGGTATCGTTTCTTCTCCATGGTTCGTTGGTATAGATAACCCATGGTCATACCATTGACTGGGTTGACGGTTCTGGCATTATAACAATGTACGCATCCGTGCCAGAACGTTCCGTTAAATTCCAAGACTTATTGTTGTCCGTTCTCGTTTTCGTAGTATCCATCCACTTTATAAGGTCCAATTTCCTTTTCCCCACCGTTTCTAGCATGTTGTATGCAGACTTTTTCCGTTGTCGATAAGTATTTGATCCATTGCATGGCATTGCTGGAATGTTTTTCTTCTTGACGGTATCCTTGATCTGGAATGATACCGATGGTATTGGGTCGTAGTAATGTCGTTCTAAAGACCAAATTGCAAGCAGATGCTATCGTGATGCATTTCTGAAAAGAATCGATGCCTTCGAGTCCGTCGCGGGCAGATGTCATCTCCAAAAACAGTTGTCTAATCGTTAGGCAGGCTCTTCTTAATATGTCGAAGGCGGAGCGACAGTAACTCAATAGTTTTCTATGAAAATCGAATCGTTGTCTGTAGTTGGTCTCATACCACACAAAGAAAACTTTTCTGGCATCTGATTTCATGGCATCCGGGTTGTAGTAGTGTACGTCTGGTAGATAATTGCGTACGACTGATTGGTCCTCTTTCCTATTGAACAAATGTGGGAAATATCCTTTCTTGAGCTCCTCCAATCCAAACATCTTAGGTAGTTCCGATAATGCGCTTGGTAAAAAGTTGATGGAGTCAATCATTCTAATACGACATCCTAGTACTTCGATATACATGTTCTTGGCACCATTGGCAATAATCGTTGGTTTCACACCGTTTTGGTACAGATACCCTAGTATGGAAAATGAATCGTAGCCTTTGAAATTGTGTGCAATGATGGTGGCCCTTTCGTTTTCTCCGGAAAACAACCATTGACAAAAGTGTTCAGTTGTGTTCGGTCTGGCAACCACCAATTCGTTCTTTCCACATGCTTGGCAGATACTCTCTTTATCGACACCTTGATCCATGCATTTTAAACACACACTATGTACTACACATCAATTAGTCTTATGTGCGAAAGCTCCACACCTCGGTGATCTGCAATGAATACATTTTCTGCTGTCATCTAGTTGGTATCCTTATTGACACTGGATCCTGTCATCTTAGATATATTCAAAATCGAAAAAGATGTAAGTCTGTTTCTTCTGTCTATCATTGCAATTCACAGGTAACATGTAACACTGGCGTTCAGATGGATAATAATCTTTACAAGTCTTGCAATAGACGTTTCCACAGGTATGATCTCCCACTCGTTTGTTCACGGTTTGTCCGCAATTCTTACATTTGTAATAGGAGGTACACGTTGAATTTCCCAATAGCGTCGTCTTCTTGTGGAAATTAAAGCATGTTGGTCCTTTGAAGTATCGTCCACAATCCTGACAATGTATCCAATCATTTTCAGTTTGATCGTGAATCTTCCGGGAATTATGACATACGTTGTTGCAAGTGTGTTCTTCTTTGGTGTTATAACCTTTATTACAGTTTCTACAGAAGTAGTTACGACTCAGAAACGCAGTCAAACAGGTAATTATATCGTAGTGATTGTCATTGTAGTACAAGTAGATCTTCTTCTCGGCTGTGGGTCCATGGTAAACGATTCCGTTGAAATGCTCTCTCAATATCACATGTATCTGATATCCTACCAGGAATCGTTGAAACGTTTTTACATCTTCGATTCCGCATTGATGTAGGGGTACCTCCGCCTTGGCCTGTAATTCCAACGCCAACTCTTCTTGGATACGACGACCTTGTCTAACAGATTCCCATTGTTCATGTCCGTAGATCTTAGCCTTAGCCGTTACGATGGCCCTGGCACAACACAAGTCATCATTGTTTTGTATCTGGATGATGCAACGTTTATCTTTCAGGAGCCTCTCCGTGTCCATGTAATCACATCTCTTACCAGTTCCACCCTTAGGAAGGCTGACGTGTGTTATATTCAGTTGTACACAATGGTCCAGGACGAATTGTTCGTTGGACTGTAGCACTCTTTCTATTTCGGCTAGTAGTAGTTCACTGGTCAGTTGGTTCATTTGCATAAAAGGTAATCTGATGGGAAAATCCAAATCGGGACATTCAAAGGTAACTAGGACTAAATCCTCTTCCTGCATTCCTTTGGTCACATCTGTTAAAACGGAGTCAAATAGGTTCTGCAGGGTTTTCAATATGTCTGGTACACTCTGGACGTTTAATTCATTGAACCTAACTCTGTACTCGTTAGATTCGGGGTTCAATTGAGGCATCTTCGGGGTGGTTGATATCCATGGGTTGACTTTGTAAACCGGCTCCACTCTGATGTTTCTCCTTCAGATGGTGATACAGGTTATCCTTTTGTCTATACAACAATCCGCATTCATTACATGGAAAGAAGCTGTCGTTGTGTTTTCTCTCGTGTCTATCGAGATTGTCCTTTCTAGTAAAATTCTTATGACATACTCCACAGGTAAAGGTAATATGGTGTTTGCTTAGACGGTGGTGCTCCATTAATTGATTCTTCTTGGCAAAGGTTTGTTGAGAATATCCACAGGAATGAATCTGTAAAAGACAAATGTATGGGTATTTACAACATGAATCAAACAGTTCAACTACATGTCATATAAATTTTATTTGCAAAAACTACATGTATGACTTAGATCTGTTCTATCTAATTGGCTTAAGCTCTGAGCTCTAAACACGTCTGTTCACTTCGGCGTCTGAGCGCAGAATGAGAATGTTTCGCGTCGAGTCGGCTTTAATAAGTGTAGGATGACGTCATGTTGCTAAAAATAGATCGATGAGTCATCGAAGTGCTTAGACATTCGACACGGTCTGTTCAATTCTCTTTGTCTCTTGTGTTTTGTCTTTTCGTTTATCTCTCCGTTTGTATTATGTTTTCCGCGTATGTTTTCTGTTTCTAATTTCGATGTCACGTCACAATACCACCAATCTCCTCCTCCTCCTCATCCTCCTCCTCTTCCTCCTCCTCCTCCTCCTCCTCCTCCTCCCACACAATAGCTTTGAAATTCCCCCTAGACACGATAATCGTAAACAAAATCCTTAACAAAACGAACAAATAGCTATTAAAAAGTTATATGAAAACGAAAAACTTTATCAAAACTGAAAGGATAACGTAAAAACGTCAATAAAAACGTAAAACACACGCAAAACAATACGATAAAAATTTGAACAAACGAGAAACACGATGAAAATATCGAATACTAACGTAAAACAAAAGCAAAAAATAAATCAAAGCGACAAAATAGTAATTAAAAACTAAATGAACACGAACATACGAGTGAAAACTCAAAAAGTAAACGATAAAATCTCAGGCGAAACAAAACACATTATGAAAATATCACACATTAACGTAACATCTATGACAAAACTGCAACAAGTCAACAAAATAGTGATTAAGATGTTGAATGAAAGGAAGGAAACAAGAAACGTCGTTATAGACAGAAAGTTCACCAAAAATATAGCAAAGACGAAAGATTAATGAATAAATCGTTAAAAGATCACCGAAAATATAGCAAAAGCAAAAGCAAAGCGAAAGATTAATGAATAAAACGTTAAAAGATCACCGAAAATACGACACAAACAAAATAAAACGATTAATTAGCCACTAAAATGTTAAATGGTAACGGAAAATTTCTTAAAAACAAAACAAAAACGTATAATTAATGAATGAAACGTTAAAAGATTACCGAACATACGACACAAACAAAATGTTAAATGGTAACGAAAAATATCGCAAAATAAAAAAAAACCTAATAATTTGTTAGTAGTATATGGGTACAGCTCAAGTCACTTCCTGTAGCAAACTTCATGTTGCGCATGCGCACACCTTTTCCACCCCTCCGGGGTCACGTGACATTCGGTCACTTTTGGTAGCCCTGGTACTTCCGGTCATACGCAATGGTACATTGTGTACTAATGCTAGAGTAAGAAAAAAACGTGGGAAACGGTTGCGCAACTTCCGGTTGTGCATGTGCAGGACATACTTCCGGTTCTGGGCACGAGACTGACGTCACTTCCGGTCACGTGACTTCCGGTAGCACCCCCTCAAATACGACTTTGTTCGTACCCATATACTACTAACAAATTATTTGTTTTTTTTTAAGTTTGCGATATTTTTCGTTACCATTTAACATTTTAGTCGCCAAAACTTCGTTTTGATTTTGTTTGTGTCGTATGTTCGGTGATCTTTTAACGTTTCATTCATTAATTATACGTTTTTGTTTTGTTTTTTACGAAATTTTCCGTTACCATTTAACATTTTAGTGGCTAATTAATCGTTTTATTTTGCTTGTGTCGTATTTTCGGTGATCTTTTAACGTTTTATTCATTAATCTTTCGCTTTGCTTTTGCTTTTGCAATGTTTTCGGTGATCTTTTTTACGATTTATTCATTAATCTTTCGTTTTTGCAATATTTTTTGTGAACTTTCTATCTATAACGACGTTTCTTGATTCCTTCCTCTAATTTTCGTGTGTATTCAACATCTTAATCACTATTTTGTTCACTTGTTGCAGTTTTGTCATAGATGTTACGTTAATGCGTGATATTTTCATAATGTGTTTCGTTTTGCCTGAGATTTTATCGTTTACTTTTGGAGTTTTCACTCGGATTTTCGTGTTCATTTAGTTTTTAATTACTATTTTGTCGTTTTGATTTATTTTTTGCTTTTGTTTTACGTTAGTATTCAATATTTTCATCGTGTTTCTCGTTTGTTCGAGTTTTTATCGTATTGTCTGCGTGTGCTTTTCGTTTTAAGTGACGTTTCCACGTTATCCTTTCAGTTTTGATAAGGAATTTCGTTTTCATTTAACTTTTTAATAGCTATTTGTTCGTTTTGTTAAGGATTTTGTTTACGATTTTCGTGTTTAGGGTGGAATTTCAAAGCTATTGTGGTGATGCTGGTGGTGGTGGTGGTGGTGGGGGTGGAGGAGGAGGAGGAGGAGGAGGAGGAGGAGGAGGTTGGTGGTATTGTGACGTGAAGTCGAAATTAGAAATAGAAAACATACGCGGAAAACATAAAACAAACGGAGAGATAGACGAAAAGACAAAACACAAGAGACAAAGAGAATTAAACAGACCGTGTCGAATGTCACAGCACTTCGATGATTCATCGATCTATTTTTAGTAGCATGACGTCACCCTACACTTATTAAAGCCAACTCTACGCGAAACATTCTCATTCTGCGCCCAGACGACGGACTGAACAGACGTGTTTAGAGCTCAGAGCTTACAACCATTAGACAGAACAGATGTAAGTCATACATGTAGTTTTTGCAAATAAAATGTATATGACATGTAGTTGAACTGTTTGATTCATGTTGTAAATACCCATACATTTGTCTTTTACAGATGCATTCCTGTGGATAATGTCAACAAATCTTTGCCAAGAAGAGTCAATCAATGGAGCACCACCGTCTAAACAAACACCATATTACCTTTACATGTGGAGTATTTCATAAGAGTTTTACTAGAAAGGACAATGTCGATAGACACGAGAAAAAACACAACGACAGCTCCTTTCCATGAAATGAATGCGGATTGTTGTATAGACGAAAGGATTACCTGTATCACCATCTGAAGGAGAAGCATCAGAGTGGAGCAGGCTTACAAAATCAACCCATGGATATTAACCATCCCGATCAGTATTACACCATTACTAAGGAGAAGGGAAAGAAGATGCCTCAATTTAACACCGAATCCAACGAGGACAGAGTTATGTTCAATGAATTAAAAGTCCAGAGTGTACCAGACATATTGTGAACCCTACATAACCTATTTGACTCCGTTTTAACAGATGTGACCAAAGGAATGCTGGAAGAGGATTTAGTCCAAGTTACCTTTGAATGTCCTACTTTGAATTTCCCATCAGATTACATTTTATGCAGATGAACCAACTGACCAGTGAACTACTACTAGACGAAATAGAAAGAGTGCTACAGTCCAACGAACAGTTCGTCCTGGACCATTGCGTACAACTGAATATAACACACGTCAGCCTTCCTAAGGGTGGAACTGGTGATTACGTGGACACGGAGAAGCTCCTGAAAGATATAAGTTGCATCATCCAGATACAAAACAAAGATGACTTGTGTTGTGCCAGGACCATCGTAACGGCTAAAGCTAAGATCCACGGACATGAACAAAGGAAATATATTAGACAAGGTCGTCGGAGCCAAGAAGAGTTGGCATTGGAATTACACGCCAAGGCGGAGGTACCCCTACATGCGGAATCGAAGATGTAAAAACGTTTCAACGATTCATGGTAGGATATCAGATACATGTGATATCGAGAGAGATTTCAACGGAATCGTTTCCCATGGACCCACAGCCGAGAAGAAGATTTACTTGTACTACCATGACAACCACTACGATATGATTACCAGTATGACAGCGTTCCTGAGTCGTAACTATTTCTGTACAAACCGTAATAAAGGTTATAACACCAAAGAAGAACACGCTTGCAACAACGTATGTCATAATTGCCGGAAGATTCAAGATCAAACTGAAGATGATTCGATACATTGTCAGGATTGTGGAAGATACTTCAAAGGACCAACATGCTTTAATCTCCGCAAGAAGACGACGCCATTGAGAAACTCAATGTGTACCTCCTATTACAAATGTAAGAACTGCGAACAAACCGTGAATAAACGAGTGGGAGATCATACCTGTGGAAACGTCTGTTGCAAGACTTGTAAATATTATTATCCATCTGAACACCAGTGTTACATGCTACCTGTGAATTACAATGATAGACAGAAGAAACATACTTACATCTTTTACCTATTTGAATGTACCCATGATGACAGGATCCAGTGTCAGCAAGGATACCAACGGGATGACAACGGAAAATGTATTCATTGCAAATCACCGAGGTGTGGAGCTTTCGAACATAAGCCTAATCTATGTGTAGTACATTGTGTGTTTAAAATGCATGGATTAAGGTGTCGATAAAGACATTATCTGCCAAACATGTGGAAAGAGCGAATTGGTGTTTGCCTGACCGAACACTACTGAACACTTTTGTCAATGATTGTTTTCCGGAGAAAACGAAAGGGCCACCATCATTGCACACAACTTCAAAGTCTATGATGCATTGCCCATACTAGGGTATCTGTACCAAAACGGTGTGAAACCAACGAATATTGCCAATGGTGCCGAGAACATGCATATCGAAGTACCCGGATGTCGTATTAGAATGATAGACTCCATCAACTTTTTACCAAGCGCATTATCGGAACTATCTAAGATGCTTGGATTGGATGAGCTCAAGAAAGGATATTTCCCACATTTGTTCAATAGGAAAGAGAACCAATCAGTCGTACAGAATCATCTACCAGATGTACACTATTACAACCCGGATGCCATGAAATCAGATGACAGAAAAGTTTTCTTCGTGTGGTATGAGACCAACTACAGACAACGATTCGATTTTCAAAGAGAACTATTGAGTTACTGTCTCTTCGACGTCGACATATTAAGAAGAGCTTGCCTAACGTTTAGACAACAGTTTTTGGAGATGACATCTGACCGCCATGGACACGAAGGAATCGATCCTTTTTAGAAATGCATCACGATAGCGTCGGCTTGCAATTTGGTCTTTAGAACAAAATTTCTATGACCCAATACCATCGGTATCATTCCAGTTCAAGGATACCGTCAAGAATAAAACATTCCATCAAAGCCATGCAATGGATCAAATACTTATCGACAACGGAAGGAGTCTGCATACAACATGCTAGAAACGGTGGGGAAAAGGAAATTGGACCTTATAAAGTTGATGGATACTACGAAAACGAGAACGGACAACAACACGTCTTGGAATTTAACGGAACGTTCTGGCACAGATGTGATCTATACCAACGAACCATGGAGAAGACACGATACCTGGAAGGTCAAGGGTATATCTACGTTGGAAAGTGGGAATGCGAGTTCGACAGAGAATTTCGCGAAAACGACACTTTACGAAACTTTGTCCAACAATCCGAGATGATCAACCCATAAGAACCCCGAGATGATTTTAATGGAGGACGCACCGAAGCGTTTACAATGTTTCAAAAATACATGGACATATCATACGTCGATGTAACCTCCCTGTATCCATATATCAATAAGACCGGAAAGATACTCATCGACACCCCGAAATCGTCACCGATGGTCTTACAGATATACAACAGTACGAAGGACTCATCAAATGCAAAATCCTTCCACCAAGAGGACTGTACATACCCGTATTACCAGTGAAAATGAACAACAAATTGTTGTTTACTCTGTGTATAACATGTAGTGAAAACCATTAACAGACACCGTGTCAACATAACGACGAAGAAATATCATCGACGGGAACATGGGTCACGGACGAATTGAAGAAAGCATTTGAGAAAGGATATGTAGTTCAGCGCATCTACGAAGTGTGGCATTTCGATGAAACGGAACAGTACGATCCGAAAACGAAAACTGTAGGACTCTTTACCGATTAAGTGAATACCTTCCTCAAAATGAAGCAGGAAGCCAGCGGTTGGCCAGAGTGGTATCAGAATGAAAACGATAGATGGAGGTATATCAGAGACTACCACGAAAAGGAGGGAATACTCCTGGTCTACAACAACATAAAGAAGAATCCTGCATTGAGAGCATTAGCCAAACTGATGCTGAATATATTTTGGGGAAAATTCGGACAGATATCCAACATGCCTCGGGTAAAATACATATCCGAACCTGCCGAATATTTCGACATGTTGACCAACGACCAAATTCTTGTGATGGGTATAAATTTTGTCAGCGACGAGATGGTAGAAATGAGATATCAAAACAAAGAAGAGTTCGTCGAAGAATCCGGGAGAACCAACGTAGTCATAGCAGCCTATACCACAGCTCAAGCCCGTTTGAAGTTGTACAGTTATTTGGAACAATTAGGACCCCGTGCCTTATACGCCGATCCCCGTGCCTTTTACGCCGATACAGATTCAGTCGTGTATGGCTCTAGGCCTGGCGAGTGGAAACCAGTACTCGGTGACTACCAAGGAGATCTCACCGATGAAGTGCCCGACAACAGAATAATAGAGTTTGTCACCGGTGGACCGACGAACTATGCCTACAAGATTGCTAGACCCAATAAGGATGGAAATACGACCATATGTAATGTGAGAGGCATCACTTTCAACTACAAGAACTCCTTGACCATCAACTTTGATACGATCAAGGACATGGTCATTAATAACAGAGATGACGTCAAGACCGTGAGGGACTACTTCAAGATCACGAGAGACCACAAGAGATTACTTACCGTACATCAGGACAAAGACTACAAGCTAGTCTTCGACAAAAGAGTCATCATGCAGGACTACAGCACGCGACCGTACGGATTTTAAGAGGGTCGTCTATCCTGTAATGGCCAACATAAGGAACATAAGGTAAAAGACCATACCTTTAATTGAAGAAAGAGAACAAGAACTGAGACAGTTGGTTCCCTTGTATATAACATACTTGTAATATAAAGTATCGAAACTTGTATATGTTGTTTGTTATAAATATGCCCTATCTACCATAATTCAGTCAGTCGTGTCCGAACATCCGAAACGACAACATGAGTAATACTTGTGGTTTATGCAATAGAACATATGTGTGGCCTGCAGACATTAAATGCCACTTAAAAAGCAAACACGATCAAATAAAGGACGGATCCTCTGTTTCGGTCTGGTGTTGTAATGATGACAACTCTGGACCACGCGATGAAGGAGGAGTATAGTCGTAGCCAGTTTCCTTCGGAGTCGGAGGAGGAGGAGGAGGAGGGATACATTTCATGCTTTCATGTCTGCTGTTAAAATGGCGTTTCATATTGTCTCTTCTGGTAAATCTCATTTCACACTCTGGACATGTTGAAGACATTATACGGAACCGTAGATGGGGTGGACTTGGACACCCTGGACCCTCGAAATAAACACTTGATCATTTTGGACGATCTCATGGACGAAACGGACCAAATGATGGCTTCACTGTTTACGAAAAAGAGTCACCACAGAAACATCAGCGTCATGCTCATCGTTCATAACCTTTTCAACAGAAACAAGTAGCACAGGACAATCAGTCTAAATACCCACTACATGGATTATTGGATTTCCATTTGTCTAATTATAAAGACTGGGAATTGTCTAACTATAGATGTATAGTTAATTAATCAATATAATTATTTAAATTACTCGGTTTGGAATACTACATTATCGAATGAGATAGGTGTGAGAACCGTAATTAGTCACGGCTGACTGAATTCAGGAGGGAAAATGGTTTAACATAGGGGTCAATGGAGCCATAAAGACCCGATACACTACTTACGCTGAAATGTTCTAATAGTTTATCCTTGCTTAGCATTTATTAACATTTAATTATTATAAGTGAAATGAAAATATCAACAAATAACATTTTATTAATTTTTAGATGAATTCGAAATTTTTTATTATTTAACCTAAATAGATTTTACCTTTTACCTTTCAATCTACCTTTAAAGTAAGAAAGGGCAAATAATCCAGATTTGATTGACTTTTTGTGTTTAATACCACTTTCAGCAATATCATGGCGGCCAGTTTTAGTGGTAGAAGAAGCTGGATTACCAGGAGAGAACCATCGACAACCAACTGGTAAACTTTATCACTTGCGGCTGCGAGTCGAATGCACCTTTTTTTGTAATTTACAAAGCTAGGCGCGAACTCACGCCGTATTGGCTTGTATGAGTTGTAATGTAATCCAACTACTCATTGAGCCACACGGGCCCTCCACCTCCCTTACATGCAGAGCATTTGATGAAGCAGAATATACTGCTGGTGGAAAAGACCATGGTCTTCAGAATATAGGAGTTTCAATAAAGTGGGCTGGTACAAGTGGCCTAAAATGGCACCAATTGTATGCAGAAGTGCAGAAATTAGTTGAGGAGGAAGACACACCAAAAATATTAATTATTCGTTGTGGTGCAAATAGTATTGGAATAATGTCAATCAGGAAACGTAATTAAATGAAGTATACAATTTCCCAAATTGTCGAATTACTACCCCATACATTAATTGTATGGAGTGAAATCCTCCCAAGATTAACTTGGCGTAACATGATTTCAAACAATTACGCTGAAAACCGAAGGGTTAGAATTTACAGTTGCATTTCAACTTTTATAACTAGAAAGAAAAGGGGAGCAAACAAATCAATGATAGAAGTACATCAGTACTTGTATTGAATAGATATCAATATGATGGCTTCATGGTTGGGCGATCAAAAAAGCACCTATATACGGACCTAAATTTAAATGTAAAATGACAGTTATTTAACATAAGACACTGACCAGTAGTTGTAATTCACAATTAGTTTCATGATGGACCACTGTTTTGTAATTCGTTGTAATTATAGATTTCAATTGCGGCATGATGTACACCATGTCCATTGTGTAGTTTACCAGGCTATATCTCTGTGGAGTTACTTTTGTAAAATGCGAGTAAAAATTCAGTATTGATAGCCAGACGGCTAGTTGATATTTCCGGAACATTTTCATTTCCTCACCGATATTTTGTTTTCAATTTAAATTCCGAATTTGATTTTCCGGTTTTTTAAACAGCGCAATATTGACTTGGACATAATAGTCTTAAATCACGTACTTTTAACGCTTCCAAGTGACCTCGATGAGCGAAAAAACAAAACCTTCTCACAAAAGTTTTCGCTAAACAAAACCAGTTAAATCAACTGATTACAAAACTCGCCTGCCTAATTCAACTTAATGGAAGCATAAGCCAACATACTGATGAAGGTTCAGGTTCTGAAGCTGACAGGCGTAAATTCCAAGACATCTCGAAGTCGGAGTTTTCGTGGCTCATTGCAATTGATTGATGATTTCAATAACTACGTTATGTATTATGTTTGCAGAGAGGCAGGTCCAAATATTGCTGGAAAACCGAATTTGTCACTGGAAAACGTTTAAATATGAAAGTCTTGTTTATCAAAATAAAACTTAACGTCTGCAACATGAAAAATGCTTCAATGTAGTTTCAGAAAAAAAACATTCCTCAACTAAGTATATTATGCCTCATTCAAAGCATTAATAATTATGTACAAATAAATACATATTGGAGATATATAGTACGAATTATGGCCAGTAACATTCTTTTGTTGGCGAGTAAAAATTGTTTTCTTACTAGCCAGTGACTAGTGGGTGCTGATATGAATTGTAGAGCGCTGCAATAGGTAAATATGAAGGTCTATGGTGCTAATTGTGGCACAGTAAACCATTCCTGATAACTGGATCCTCTATATATACCTTGTTGAATATATATGTTGGAAGTGTCCAGTATGTAATAAGCCTTTCTAATTTGTATTATATTTCTTATATATGTAAACTATATATCATAAAACACTATAATACTTTTTCCTTTATGTAGATTCCATGTCTTTTATTTTTTAATATTGCTTTTCAAGTATTATCTGAATAACAGAGGTATACCACGAAATCTGAACAGTGACCTAAGATTAGATTTTGACCAATAAAATTGCCAAAGTTTCATAACCAAAATTGCCCAGCTACATTCCAATGTCCTCTTAAGAATGATATTATTCTATATAATGATTTCATTTGTCTACTCTTTACAAAAGAAAATATGCTTACATGCCCATTCCAAAAAATATAAGTATAATGGGAAGGATGGGTTGAAAACAAATTTACTTTTATATATATTGAACATTTTCTTTTAAAACATACTGTTCAACATTCAGCTCATTTGGTGAGAAAATGTGGATCTGTATGTGTGTTGTAACCCACCTAACCACACCCCCACCCCCACACCCTGTGTTCTATTTATAACGTATGTAACAGGAGCAATGTTGGAAAATTGGCAGAACAATTGGACATACTTTTGAAAGCAGACACCTTATTGATACTTTATCTCATATTTGGTTCAATTTGTTTCCATTTGGTTCATTTTGGTCCACATGTTTTCAGAGAGGTTTTCTCAAATAACAGACTGACGGACGTTAGACGTCTTGTGATGGCAAAACCTCACGTTAGCTACAAATGTTGATTCAAAATCAACAATAAACAACCAGTTTATACTGTGAAACTTACTTAATTGACAAACTTCATTACCAATACTTTTATCTACGTGTGTGTAGTGTGTAGCTACACAGCCACAGATTGAGTCAACACATTTTCCATTATTATATGTACAGTTTCCATTCACAGTACAGCCATCTCCAATAACAGCTCCATCAGATTGTAAGCACAGCAAACAAAGCAAGAATATCTGAAAACAGCAAAATATCTTGTAAATTGATGTGAATATACGTCTCTGGAAGACATATTTGATACATGTGGAATAGAAATAATATGTCAAATGAAACAAATTTCCAAAACAAAATTGTACTGGTACTTTTTTACATCCTTATTTTCTACTATTCTCTTTTACATTAAAAATCTAGTATAATATCACATCCAAAGGTAAATACTCAATGATTTATATTCTCCCTTGAATAAAAGTTGATGTTCTGAAAGAATGAACATTTGTTCATTCTTGACATTATCTAGATGGATTTAACAGTCATCATCTTTGTTTCTGACTAGAAACTGAGATGTTTATCTGGCTTAATCAATATAGCCGCTATTAATAATAACTTTTTGCTTGCATGTATTAATGCACATCTGAAGTTTGTTGGTAATATGACAAAGCTGTCGAACATTGTCTGCTTAACAACTGACATTCAGTAGATTTCAGGGGACATACATTTGATTACTTCCAGTTCTCTTTTCCAGTAAAAACAATTGTCAAAAAGCCAATGCTAAATCTCTACAGACGAATGAATAAAAGCTATAAAAGGATAATGACTCATATGAAGGATACGTCATTGTTGAATTGCAGTTGCAAAAAATGTGATCTTTCAGATGGATTTATAACTTTACAAAATGCTGTAAATTATGTAAAAAGCATTAAATAGTTATGATGAACAATTCTACCAAGATCAATAAAACGAACAACTACCTTTCATATCAAACAAATGAACAGAAACTAGAGAAAGTTGATCTGGTGATCACAGATACCCCCGCATTCCAAATTTCCATCCAGAAACCTTTAATGTCCCTATCTTCTAAGATAAAAAGGGCCATAATTCATGAACGGTAAATGTCAATTTCACCATAATCGAAATTAATCTGTATTTTATGGTACATCGCATTGTTTTAAAGTTTGAAAAGATTTGGATGAGTCGTACCATAAATAGCATCCGGAAACCTAGAAAGTCCCTATTTTCTAAGGGAAAAGGGGCCATAACTTATAAACGGTAAATGTGAAATACACTATAATCAATTTTGACCTGTATTTTATGGTATACAGCATTGTGTTAAAGTTTGAAAATATTTGGTTGAACCATACTTTAAATATCATCCGGAAACCTAAGAAGTCCCTATTTTCTAAGAGGAAAAGGGTCATAACTCAGGAACAGTAAATGTGAAATATACCGTAATCGAACTTAACCTGTATTTAATAGTCCACAGCATTGTATTAGAGTTTAAAAAGATTTGGATGAGCTATGCTTAAAATATAATCCAGAAACCTAAAAAGTCCCTATTTTTTAAGAGAAAAAGTTCCATAACTCAGGAACGATAAATGTTAAGTACACCGTAATCGAACTTAACCTGTATTTAATGGTCCACAGCATTCTGTTAAAGTTTGAAAAGATTTGGTTGAGCCATATTTTAAATATCATCCGGAAACCTAAAAAGTCCCTATTTTCTAAGAGAAAAAGGGCCATAACTCAGGAACGGTAAAAGTGAAATACACCTCAATGGAACTTAACCTGTATTTAATAGTCCACATCACTGCGTTAAAGTTTGAAAAGATTTGGTTGAGCCATGCTTTAAATATCATCCGGAAACCTAAAAAGTTCCTATTTTCTAAGAGAAAAAGGGCCATAACTCAGCAACGGTAAATGTGAAATGCACTGTAATCGCAATTGACCGGTATGTAATGGTCCGCAGCACTGTGTTAAAGTTTAATTATTATCCGGAGACCAAAAGTGTGACGGGATGACGAACGGACGAACGGACATGAGGATCCTTATATACCCCCGACTCTCGTCGAGCGGGGGTATAAAAATATCACAACAAAAAGCAATGGAATTTCAGGTCCTGGCTTGGGACAGGCACAAACATGTGGCAAGGTTAAACCAGTTAATATGATCCAAGTCATTCCTCTCTGATAATTGGATCTCCAACGAAAATACAGATATAAACAATCAATATAACACTTGTTCCCACTAAAAAAACACACTATCACTAAACAAATGAGCATGGCTGTCAGTAGACAGCAAACCAGATTTATTCTGTTTTATTGTGAAATACATATTTTCATTATAACCACTATAGAAAATCTTTAGCTGGCAGAAGACAGCAAATCAGTAAATCACGTTTTCTTTTATGACAGTCTGGATGTTGGATTTAATTTGTTAGATCATCCATCATTGTCCATTGGGCTGGGTGATATTAATTCAATTGAAACTAAAGGTACTATTAAAACATACACCTTCCCATCATTTGGATTCAGATACCCTATGAAGGATAATAAGAGAATCGCCTAGTTCATGAATGTGTGATGCATTCATCCGTAATTGCTCTAAAATAAAAGTTGGAACTCAAATATTTTGAAATATTCTTCTTCTACTTATTTCTACGTCTCATTTATTGTTCTTCTTGTTCCAAAAATGTACCATAGCAAGGTATTTAAAAACAAAATAGGTCTGAGGAGTATTTTGAAATCCAATCGTTTTATATCACAACTATAATTGAAAGTATGTTGTTTTTTGGCTTAAACAAAGCAATCAAGCACACAAATATATTTCTGATTAATTGAATAATTATATTTTCATTTGTGGCATAATATAGCAGAAAATGAGTTTCGTATTACATGAATTCATATTAAATACTAGTCGTTTTTTTATATTTGCAAATGAAACTAGAGGTACTGCTGGACGCAGGATTCCCGCTTTGATACATAAATGGAATAACTTAACTGTTCGCTACGCGAGACTAATACCCCCGCGTCCCCATCATCTTAATTGAGCCAAAACATATTTGGAACACAACTTTTAGACCCATAATTCTGGGAAAACTCGATGGACCAGGATATACTACTCTCATTAAGCATGTGGGAGACTTATGACAAAGTGCATGGTGAATTGTCTCAAAATGTCTAAGTCCAAAGCAGCATAACAGGGATAAAACTCAATGGACTGGGATATCCTACTAATGTACACATCTTCATATTAGTGCAACGTACAGGGGTTGCACGTCACTGGCGTAATCCGGTTCGTACCAGAGTTACTCCTCTGAATTCAAGTGACGCTCTGTATATCGTGTTTTTAGCTTATACAGTTAAACCTATGGACAATGGTGTGCGTTTTCGGCACCCGTGCATCGGACCTGTGCGTTTTGCGCAAGCACCAATTAATGGTTCAACCTGTACGTTTTACCCTAACACCTATTGCCAGTTTACCCTGGGCGTTTTACGCACGTACCTATTACTGGTTCTGCCTCTGCGCTTTGACGTGTGCGTCACTCCACTAGTTAATTCACCCTTTGTGTCAGTCATGTGCGCTTACGCACGCCACTATAGACATTATCAATAACTATCTACGACTACGGTCTACAACGACAACGACAGGTAAATTGAACGGGGCTATATCAAAATGTATTTACAACATAATTTTTTAAAAGTCCATTTAATTACTTCAATATCGCCATTATATCTGTCTGCTTGTATATGCTTGGATCTGTTTTATTTTTATTATTTAAAATTCTAATTCCTTTAGTTTTTATTTATTTTATTTTTTTTCGAAATTTACGAAAAGGCAATTAGTTTGTTTATTGTTTAACATCATTAACGATGAAGAATAACTAAAACAAAAAACTATATCATGAATATTTTACCTGCAGTAGCTTCAGTCGTATCCCCGAGTTGATATGGATTTCAAACTTGTAGATAGAAAACGTGTTGAAATTGTAAAAAAAAAAATGTGCTCGATTGGAAATTTTGAGATTGTTTGCCCTTAGAAAATAACCGCATTCAGGAGCTAAACTTATTTCAATGTCAAAGCTATTTTTTTTTATTAAATTAATATTTCACCGCAACGCTTAAGGAAAACAACTTAAGATTAGCAACCTTGAAATTTCTTCATCAATGAATAGATGTAAAAAAACAACAAATCAAACCCTTTCATTTTATTCGATGTTGAAATAACTTCATGTTTTTATGCATACTGGATGATGATACAACGGAGATGGTTACAACCCTTCAACCCTTCTTGAGATCCTGACGAGATGCCCACAACACGCAACAGAGTACCTTCGGCAAGTGTTACTAATTTTACTTGTGATATCTTGCTAAGCATTCGTCATATAATTGCGAACGGGTAGATTGACAATTGGGACGGGTGCGATGTATTTTCCAATTTCTCATCACACAGATGCTTGTTTTATTTAGCCACTGGAGAAACCCCAGAAAGCCTTCTCCGTTTGACTAGAACTACTCGACACTTGTTTTTAAATGAAACAGAACGAAACTACACCATATTACCAGTAAATAGAGTTATGTTGTATATGATGTAACTGAGATCCTATCCATCGTATCATAATTTTGCTCTTATTTTCGATGTAAGTGTTGCTACGGTTCAGAATGAGATAGATAGATGCATTCCGATCATAAAGAGAGCATTAATACACGAATAGAAAAAAAGCGATGTTCATGGACTAAGCTTGAAAGCACAGTCGTTGTAATTGATTCAACATCTACAGAAATCTATCATCCGCAAATCGAATCACAAGAACTGTATGTTTCTGGACATCTACATTTCTATGCAATACATACCCAAGTATTTATTGACAACGCCGGTTATATTTGCTATACCGAGTCGCGATTTTAGGTAATAAAAATGATGCAAACCATTTTTAATGATGCAACAAATTGGTGTAAATGGACCACTACACTTCCCGGAAAGCTGCGTTCTTTTGGCCGATATGGTTTATCCAAATCGACACCCAACAGTAACGCTATTTACAACACAACAAATAAACCGAAAACCAGGACAGATGAGGGACCGTTCAATATTTATCAGATTATTGGGCCGGTGCATTGGCATGCCGGGCACATACTTGTTTCTTGCATACGCCCGCAGGGCAAGTAGATTTTCTGAATTCCTCATACATTTTTTTGACACAAACTTTGTAAAAAAGTTTAAATAAACAAAATTACTCTGATATCATGTTTATTCTATTGGCCAATTAAGGGGTCCGGGTGGCTCAGTGAGTTAGGTCGCTGGATCTAACAATTCATACAAGCCTATCACCAATACGGCGTGGGTTCGCGCCCAGCTTTGTAAATTACAATAAAGGCTGCACTCGACTCGGAACCGCAAGTGATAAAGTTTACCAGTTGTACTCCACGAGTTGAATTTGTACAAGGAATACCTATTGATTTGGAGAAAAATAGCTACATTGATCTATCAGTAAGAAATTTGATAGTTTTTGATGATTTGATGGCAACAGCGGCAAAAGATCCTAGAATAACTGACCTCTTTACAGAAGGAAGTCATCACAGAAATTTATCTGTGATCGTATTAAATCAAAATGTATATTATAGTAAAGATCCTACACAAAGAAGAAATTGTCAGTATCTGGTTTTATTTAACAATCCTGTCGATAAACAACAAATCATGACTTTAGGTAGGCAGATGTATCCTGGAAAAGTGCCACATTTTCTACAAAAATTTGAAGAAGCAACTAGCACAGACTATGGGCACTTACTTTTGGATCTGAAACCAACGACTTCAGAATCTAATCGATTGCGTTCGAATGTTCTGGATAAAAAACAAAACGATGATGTAATACCAATGTCAATGGGTATAAGTATAAAAGAACAAAAGGATGAGGTTCATTCTTTTGAAGACAATTCGGGCGAACAGACGTGTTAAAATATGCCTTCCTGCGATGATTGTGGAGTGGTGCTTGACAGTATGCACGATTTACAGAGACATATCAAGACATGGTGTCCTGAAAGCGAATCTTTGAAAAGGAAAAGATGAAGACGAAGATACAATTGAAGAGAATACATCTAAAAGACCAAGAGCCGAATGGATTGAATACGAGAATTCAAATGATAGTAGTGAAGTCGAAGATGATGATATCGACGAAAATGAAGGATATAAAGCTTTAATTAATTAATCTGTTGATAGTATAGAAAAAATATGGGATGCAAAATATAACAAGTATCTTGAAAAGGGCCTGGATGAAGAGGATGCCATTCAACAGATCAATCAAAAGATAACCCCATTGGTTCAACATCAGTTTATAAAACGTTATGGCGATGTACTTAAACTTATCGTATCTCTTAATAAAAGCAGTATACACACAGACATTGTAGGACAAATTGGGGATTTAATTGATGATGACACAAATGAGGAAACTGCCATTCAACGTGTTTTGAAGAGAAATCGCCATCAGTTCGATGTTTTATTTGATGATGAATACTTTGAAATAAACAATAATGAGAGTGAAAATGATGATGATGAGGACAATGACAATGAGGAGGAAGATTAAAAACACAAAACAATATTTTAACGGCCATATACACTACAGGTCGTCAACATGACTACATGGCAGAAATATTTGAATGACATATATTACAATCCTGCCAATCCTGCTAGTTTTTCAGGACCAGACAAACTGTTTCATTTTGTACAAAACGATGGAATGTACAATCTCAGTAAATATAAATTACGAAAATGGCTTTCCAGTCAAGAACCATACAGCCTACAACGCCCATACAGATGGCCTCAGAATAGAACAAGTATTGTGGTTGCAGAAATCTACGACCAACGGTCTGCTGATTTAATGGATTTAGTCAAATTTGCAAAATATAATGATGGATACAGATATATTTTAGTTGTGATTGACGTCTTCTCCAAATACTTGCGGCTTCAAAAATTAAAAGACAAGAAAGGCGAATCCGTTGGGAAGGCGTTTGAAACCATATTCAAGGAAGGTCGTGAGCCTTATGAAATGCGTACGGATAAAGGACAATAATTTCGTGCAAGATCTGTTCAGTCTGTGTTCAAAGAGGCAGGAATTAAACATTTCTATGCTCAGAATGAAATGAAAGCATCCGTCGCCGAACGAGTGATTAAAACTATAAAAACAAAAATCTACAGATATTTTACATTCAAGCAATCGTATAGATATATTGACAAACTGCAGAGTTTTGCTGGCGGATACAATCATACGATTCACAGCACAATTGATATGGGACCAGCTAAAGTAACAAAAAGGAATGAAGATGTAGTACGATTATCAACTTACTTGGCAAGACCTAATGATCGCACACCTGTCAAGCAATTGATTTTCAAGTTTAAAGTTGGAGATAAAGTACGTATAACAAAGTTGAGAAAACAATTTTCTCGAGAATACGACGAAAAATGGTCAGGAGAAGTATTCAAATATCGTCCAGATTCTGGAGAAATAATACCCCAATATATCGCATTAAAGATTACAATGGGGAGGAAATAACAGGGACATTTTACCAATCTGAGCTTCAAAAGATAGACATTAAGGACGACGAACTTTGGAAAATTGAAAAGATATTGAAAACCAAAGGAAAGGGTCACAACAAAGAATTGTATGTTAAGTGGTTGAATTGGCCCCATCGGAAGATATTGAAGACTATTAAAAAACTAAATAATGTATTAACGAAGATAAAGGAATGCAAAGCATTAGAGGCCCTTTTCAAAACATTGGTAAAATCACACATTAATATAAACGTCTCTTGATACCTTATACAAGAAACATTCTGAAGATTTCACACTAACTCCTAAAAAGGCAGAGTTTCTCCCTCGCTAGACGAGGCCGTGCTTGCTTAGGATCGGATGTAAAGTCGGGCTCATAACAGTGGACGACAGATCACGTAAAACACAAAACATTCGCTATTGGCTAAGTGACCTCAACTAGAGTCTCATTAACATACAATCACGTGGAAATCAACACTAGATCTATGTATAATGGTACCAATTATATAACCTAAAGTTTTGAAATAAATTGTATGCTGCTTTTGTATTTATTGTAACCAGGGAATTCCCTGTTGTAACATTAAAATTGTAATTATCTCCTTCGAAGCACTATTGTGCGAACGTGTTATTGAAAGTCCTCCTAAATCGTATAATTAACATATTTTCAACGTCTCTGAAATGAGAAACAATGTTAATTTACCATTAATCTTTTTGTTGGTGCTGTTTATTATTAATTATTTTTGATTGGATTTATTGAAAATAAAAAAAATCCCTTCGGTAAGGTAAGCTCTCTAACAATAAAAAGGGGGAACATATACATTTGTTGTAGTTCCGGGGGTTATTTTTAAATACACATACATAAGTGGAATATTCTCTTAAATTTATTTACTTAATCATTCATTGTTGATAAAAAAAAAGAATGGTATACACATACAACAATGTAAGATAGAAATCACGGAATGTTTACAATTGTCATTGACCTACATTTAATAGCTTCGCCTTTCAAAGCTACATAAATATTAATCCACTTAGAATCTGTAACAAAAATTCGTGTTTAAATTTTAAAAAGAACCCTTATTGACAAAATTGTTACAGAAACCCTTAGATAGTTATATAAACATGAAACATTTGTCTTACGTAATTTTATTCATAAACTTTGGGATATACTTTTGTGTACAACCCGATTACACACAAATCTATTTATATTATTATTATTATTAGTTGTATTTATAAACTATGGGATATATCTTGTACAAAGCCACGATTACACACAAATCTAATTATAACCATAGAAGTAAATGACAACAAAATACCTTAACACATTAGACGTACAAACATACATAGTGCTTTGGCTTACAAAATAACTTAATACATCCGTATAATTAATTTTTGAATGAATCACTGTATTCCAACATCTAATTAATTAGACTTGTAATTACTCATTATAAAATTATAAATTTAATGGTCGTAATTAAGAACATACCCTATATACTTAATTAGATTACTAATCAGTTTAAATGACCACTTGACCCTTGTCGAAAATTCCCTCCACATTCAAAATGGCCGATTTAACGTTAGCCCTATGGGGAAAAAATTACCTGAACGTACAGCCTTGACTACTGTCTCCTACATATATAATTATATACCATATACAGAAAATATTCCTGACACCTGCTAATCTGGGTCACGGGTCATTGTGAGTAGCATGTGTAGTCACGTGAACAGATACGGTGTTGAAAAAACTGTTGGTACTCATAAAATATTGATAAATGCAATGCAAGTTTATGTTTGTCTTCAAGAAATATGATAGACAAAACCATGTGTGAAGTTTTATGACGAAATATCTCCGATTTCTATTCTATATATAAATTTATGAATTGAAGTTTTAGCTGCTAATCTGGGTCACGGGTCATTGTGAGTAGCATGTGTAGTCACGTGAACAGATACGGTGTTGAAAAAACTGTTGGTACTCATAAAATATTGATAAATGCAATACAAGTTTATGCTTGTCTTCAAGAAATATGATAGACAAAACCATATGTGAAGTTTTATGACGAAATATCTCCGATTTCTATTCTATATATAAATTTATGAATTGAAGTTTTAGAACACAGCTAATTTTAGCGATGTATTTTTATCTTGGACAATAATGAGCGTCCTGATTGGATTACCGATTTAAAACACACTGAACCCGCATTGCTTAGCAAGGTTACTCAGGTCAATAGTTTATAAATATAGAATCTTGACAATGTAAAGGAAAGATGCTATGTTATATTTATTCATTTGTTTGATTCTGGAATATTGTTGATCATTGATTTAAACAAGAAAAAAAGGGAAAAAAAGGAGATGAATTTTATTATTCATAAAAAAAAACTAAACAAACAAACAAGCAAAAACAAAAAACAATGAAATCGATTTAATTGAAAATTGATTTTTAGAGGGGAAGTGTGACCTTTCATTGGACTTTATTCTGAAAATTTTGAGCGTACTTGATGACGATTATTCCAGAAACGCCTCGTGCGCACTCAATTTGATATCTACGTTTTAATTAAAACACATTATCTTCTTTAGAATTCAATAAGCAGGTCGTGGAATTAAACCATAGATCAGAGCACATCCATATTATTTAGTGGGGTTCGTGTTGCTCACTCTGTAGTTTTCTGCATAGTGAATTTGTTTTATTAAAAAAAAAATCCAGGACTCCTGTGTCCATGATTTTTTTTTTTAAGTTAAATAATATGAAATATTGACATCCACACTTGCCTTTTGGACAGCACATTTCTGTGTCCACACTTGCCCTCAGGCAACACTTGTATTATAAAGAATAAAACAACATTTAATGTTTTCAGCAATGCCGATGTATTGTGGAAGTTCTTCAACAAGACAATTGCTAGAAATGCATATCGTTAGAAAAGGATACTATTTCATCATGTTGCGTTTTGTGTGTTTTTTCTTTTTGTTTTGGAAATCAAGGAGCATCTGCCCCTTAGCTCAACATTTATTTCGACCTTTAGTACCTATCAAGTGATAATTCATTCTTTTGTAAATCCAGATGTTTTTATATAACCACCCTAACGAACACACGGTTATCTAAATGGACTATGACGCTTAAGCTTTATTCCGTTTATGAATACAAAATTGTTTTTTAATTGATTTAATAAGTGTTTACATTTTAAAACTGTAGCACTTGTGTAATTGTCTATATTTTAAATAAGTAGCATTCATATTCAAAAGTCGTAGCGGCTATATTGAAAAGCATTAGACGCATAATTGAATTTCTCCTATTTATTGATTTAATTCGTTCGAAATAACAATACAGAATGTAATTTCTAGGTTGTATGATTACAAGAGGACTGAAAATGTAACTTAACTCCATCCTTAACGTGCAAAATGGTGAAAAATACCATTTTTTTTTTTATATATCACAAGTTTACATGAACTGAATGTTTATATTCAGTCTTCCTGAATAATGAAAATGCTTTAAAATGTCTTAGATAGTGAAATGTCGTTAGAATTGACATAAAAACATATGATACATACCTCTAATATTGCAAACAACATCTTTGGTTATGTTTATTCGTCAGTTTTAACCCATAATACATCCGTGTTCTATTAGAAAATTTAACGTGTCTATATTCGAAAAGTTTTACTCGACTGGCACTATGCATAGACTGTGTCCTATATTTGAAAACTTCCTCTTTCAAAAATTAATACAGGTATATAAAATAGTAATTCATCTAATAACATATATTCTTCCTGGTTTAAAATATATACAGTATCATATGTCATGGGGCGGTCATCTTACAATACAAGTCATTGTATAATTCACTCTGAAATAGAAATTCTATTTTATAAGGTAAATTTATTTAAATGCACACAAAACATTATTTGTTTTATTCACAGGCAAACTGACAAATTTATTAAAAACTTATATTAGTAATTGAAAGCTGAATGTAAAACATGTAAAGCAGGGGTTGAATGATTTTTTGTTTTATTTTATATTTCTACATTTTTTTAGCTATTGTAAGACATATTTTTTTCCGGTTGAAATTTTATCCTGTGGAAAGAATTTAATATTAAATTTTATGTTGCGATAAATATTTTATATAAAAATATTTTCCATTGCTATAAAAAAAAAGTATCCTATAGCTATATATATATATTATACTTAGTAATATATTACTACTATTTAGCTATGTAACGTCAGCCGGTCCATATATCGTATATGGACCGGAGCTCCGGGCCGAAATGTTATATAAATTATCTCCCTTTGTGCGTAATCCGGAGATCTGTTGTCCGCCAATGTTTCGAAAATTTAGAAAATAAAATGTCGTCTGGAAGGTTTGCGTCTCTGAATGAAGCAGAACTGGATCAAATTACAGATTCCAGTTCGTCACAAAACACTAAAGATGCAACGAGGTACGCGGTAAAAACATTCAGGAGCTACTTACTAGAAAAACAATACCCGGAAGACTTTGAAAACTTTTCGAAAGCAGATATTGATGCCAGATTACGATCTTTTTATGCAACGCCAACGGAAAAGGTGACTTGTACAAGCGAACAGAACTTCATTACTTTCTTTGCGTAGCGGATTAGGTCGCAATCTAATAAAAAGCAACGGGTATGACATTACAAAATACGTAACTTCCATTTTGACCTTCGATTTCGTGTTCAAAAGTTAAAAATTAAAGTTTATTGACCATATTTTTATTTCTTTCTGATATGTCAGGTAAATTTAAATACAGCTACTTAATAGCTGCTCATTGTATATGGCATAGTTTTATTACATTTATTTGTAAAAAAAAATGAATATGGGGTAAATGTACACGAGCCACAATCCATGAAATACAATGTAATTATAAAGCAAAGGAAAGGCACTATTATTGGTGTTCTTCATCATAAATATTGATGCAAGGTCTGAACAACTACTGTATAATACTGGTAGAACTGCACTGATAGCTCATAATGCCCAAGGTGTAGTTTTGATTTTTCATGTGTTTCAGGGTTTGTGGATGTATTCAGTCTTCCCTTGTTAATATTCAACAAATGGCATTGTCACTTTTCCAGGGGTATTCTACTTTTACTCTGTGTCAGATATCACTTTTGTCAATTCTAATCACATGTACACAATTGCAACATAAACACACTCAAAGCGACCGCTCCCCCCAAATAAAAAAAAAACAAAAAATAATAATAAAAACAGAAAAAAATAAAAAAATAAAAAACAATACAATGTAAAGGACAAAAAATTAAAACAATACAATCCACCCCAAAAATATAAAAAATGCACCCACTGAAAAAAATCACCT
>MJUT01015113.1:217670-242962 GCA_002080005.1 Gigantidas platifrons | reverse complement strand
AAAGACAGGAGTTGTGAACACATGAATGAATAAGTTAACAGAAAGACAGGAATTGTGAACACATGAATGAATGAATTAACAGAAAGAAATGAGTTGTGAAAACATAAATGAATAGGTTAGCAGAAAAATAAGACTGGTGAACACATAAATGAATAAGCTAAGAGAAAGATTTGAGTTGTGAACACATGAATGCATAAAATAACAGAAAGACAAGAGTTGTGAACACATGAATGAATAAGTTAACGGAAAAACATGAGCTGTAAGGACATAAATGAATAAGCTATCTGAAAGACAGGAGGTGTGAACACATAAATGAATAAGTTAACAGAAAGACAGGAGATGTGACAGCATAAATAAATAAGTTAACAGAATGACAGGATTTGTGACAACATAATGAAAAAGTTAACAGAAAGACTTGAGGAGTGACAACATAAATGAATAAGTTAACAGAAATACTTGAGGTGTGACAACATAAATGAATAAGTTAACAGAAAGACAGGAGATGTGACAACATAAATGAATAAATTAACAGAAACGCAGGAGTTGTGACCACATAAATGAATAAGTTAACAGAAAGACAAGAGTTGTGACACCATAAATGAATAAGTGAACAGAAAGACAGGAGTAGTGACAACATATAGGAATAAGTTAACAGAAAGACAGGAGTTGTGACAACATAAATGAATAAGTTAACATGAATGACAGGAGATGTGACAACATAAATAAATAAGCTAACAGAAAGAGAGGAGATGTGACAACATAATGAATAAGTTAACAGAAAGACAACAGTTCTGACAACATAAATGAATAAGTTAACTGACTGACAGGAGTTCTGACAACATTAATTAATAAGTTAACAGAAAGACAGGAGATGTGACAGCATAAATAAATAAGTTAACAGAATGACAGGAGTTGTGACAACATAATGAAAAAGTTAACAGAAAGACTTGAGGTGTGACAAAATAAATGAATAAGTTAACTGACAAACAGGAGTTGTGACAACATAAATGAATAAGTTAACAGAAATACTTGAGGTGTGACAACATAAATGAATAAGTTAACTGACAGACAGGAGTTGTGACAACATAAATGAATAAGTTAACAGAAAGACAGGAGTTGTGACAACATAACTGAATAAGGTAACAGAAAGACAGGAGTTGTGACAACATAAATGAATAAGTTAATCGAAAGACTTGAGTTGTGACAACATCAATATGTTAACTGACAGACAGGAGTTGTGACAACATAAATGAATAAGTTAAGAGAAACATTTGAGTTGTGAACACATGAATGAATAATTTAACAGAAAGACATGAGTTGTGAACACATGAATGGATAAATTAACAGAAAGACAAGAGTGGCGAACACATAAATGAATAAGTTAACAGAAAGACAGGAGATGTGACAACATAAATAAATAAGTTAAGAGAATGACAGGAGGTGTGACAACATAAATGAATAAGTTAACTGACAGACAGGAGTTGTGACTACATAAATGAATAAGTTAACTGACAGACAGGAGTTGTGACAACATAAAGGAATAAGTTAACAGAAAAACAGGAGTTGTGACAACATAGATGAATAAGTTAACAGACAGACAGGAGTTGTGACAACATAAAGGAATAAGTTAACAGAAAAACAGGAGTTGTGACAACATAAATGAATAAGTTAACTGACAGACAGGAGTTTAGACAACATAAATGAATAAGTTAACTGACAGACAGGAGATGTGACAACATAAATGAATAAGATAACAGAAAGACAGGAGTTGTGACAACATAAATGAATAAGTTAATCGAAAGACTTGAGTTGTGACAACATCAATATGTTAACTGACAGACAGGAGTTGTGACAACATAAATTAATAAGTTAACAGAAAGACAAGAATTGTGAACACATAAATGAATAAGTTACAACACAGAAAGAAATGAGTTGTGAAAACATAAATGAATAGGTTAGCAGAAAAATAAGACTGGTGAACACATAAATGAATAAGTTAAGAGAAAGATTTGAGTTGTGAACACATGAATGAATAATTTAACAGAAATACAAGAGTTGTGAACACATGAATGAATAAGTTAACGGAAAAACATGAGCTGTAAGGACATAAATGAATAAGTTATCTGAAAGACAGGAGGTGTGAACACATAAATGAATAAGTTAACAGAAAGACAGGAGATGTGACAGCATACATAAATAAGTTAACAGAATGACAGGAGTTGTGACAACATAAATGAATAAGTCAACTGACAGGCAGGAGTTGTGACAACATAAATGAATAAGTTAACAGAAAGACAGGAGATGTGGCAACATAAATAAATAAGTTAACATACTGACAAGAGTTGTGACAACATAATGAATAAGTTAACAGAAAGACAGCAGTTCTGACAACATAAATGAATAAGTTAACTGACTGACAGGAGTTGTTACAACATAAATGAATACGTTAACTGCATGACCGACAGGAGATGGAAGCACATAAATGAATAAGTTAGGAGAAAGACAAGAGTTGTGAACACATGAATGAATAAGTTAACAGAAAGACATGAGTTCTGACAACATAAATGAATAAGTTAACTGACTGACAGTAGTTGTGAACACATTAATGAATAAGTTAACAGAAAGACAGGAGTTGTGAACACATGAATGAATAAGTTAACGGAAAAACATGAGCTGTAAGGACATAAATGAATAAGTTATCTGAAAGACAGGAGGTGTGACAGCATAAATAAATAAGTTAACAGAATGACAGGAGTTGTGACAACATAATGAAAAAGTTAACAGAAAGACTTGAGGTGTGACAACATAAAAGAATAAGCTAACTGACAGACAGCAGTTGTGACAACATAAATGAATAAGTTAACAGAAAGACTTGAGGTGTGACAACATAAATGAATAAGTTAACTGACAGACAGGAGTTGTGACAACATAAATGAATAAGTTAACAGAAAGACAGGAGATGTGACAACATAAATGAATAAATTAACAGAAAGACAGGAGTTGTGACCACATAAATGACTAAGTTAACAGAAAGACAAGAGTTGTGGCAACATAAATGAATAAGTTAACAGAATGACAGGAGATGTGACAACATAAATACATAAGTTAACAGAAAGAGAGGAGATGTGACAACATAATGAATAAGTTAACAGAAAGACAGCAGTTCT
The DNA here is from genome assembly GCA_002080005.1 of Gigantidas platifrons. Classification (NCBI taxonomy): domain Eukaryota; kingdom Metazoa; phylum Mollusca; class Bivalvia; order Mytilida; family Modiolidae; genus Gigantidas; species Gigantidas platifrons. Next base: position 239,795 of record MJUT01015113.1, on the reverse strand, counting down.
GACAACATAAATGAATAAGTTAACTGACTGACAGGAGTTGTGACAACATAAATGAATAAGTTAACTCTATGACAGACAGGAGATGGGAGCACATAAATAAATAAGTTAACAGAAAGAGAGGAGATGTGACAACATAATGAATAAGTTAACAGAAAGACAGGAGTTGTGACAACATAAATCAATAAGTGAACAGAAAGACAGGAGTTGTGACAACATAAATGAATAAGTTAACAGAAAGACAGGAGATGTGACAACATAAATAAATAAGTTAACATAATGACAAGTGTTGTGACAACATAATGAATAAGTTAACAGAAAGACATGAGTTCTGACAACATAAATGAATAAGTTAACTGACTGACAGGAGTTGTGAACACATGAATGAATAATTTAACAGAAAGACAAGAGTTGTGAACACATGAATGAATAAGTTAACGGAAAAACATGAGATGTGACAGCATAAATAAATAAGGACATAAATGAATAAGTTATCTGAAAGACAGGAGGTGTGAACACATAAATGAATAAGTTAACAGAAAGACAGGAGATGTGACAGCATAAATAAATAAGTTAACAGAATGACAGGAGTTGTGACAACATAATGAAAAAGTTAACAGAAAGACTTGAGGTGTGACAACATAAATGAATAAGTTAACTGACAGACAGGAGTTGTGACAACATAAATGAATAAGTTAACAGAAAGACTTGAGGTGTGACAACAAAAATGAATAAGTTAACTGACAGACAGGAGTTGTGACAACATAAATGAATAAGTTAACAGAAAGACAGGAGTTGTGACAACATAACTGAATAAGGTAACAGAAAGACAGGAGTTCTGACAACATAAATGAATAAGTTAACTCACTGACAGGAGTTGTGACAACATTAATAAATAAGTTAAATCACTGACAGGAGTTGCGACAACATAAATGAATAAGTTAACTGCATGAGAGACAGTAGAAGTGAGCACATAAATGAATAAGTTAGGAGAAAGACAACTGGTGTGAACCCATGAATGATTAAGTTAACAGAAAGACAGGAGTTGTGAACACATGAATGAATAATTTAACAGAAAGACTTGAGTTTTGAACACATGAATGAATAAATTAACAGAAAGAAATGAGTTGTGAACACATAAATGAATAGGTTAGCAGAAAAATTAGAGTGGTGACCACATGAATGAATAATTTAACAGAAAGACAGGAGTTGTGAACACATGAATGCATAAATTAACAGAAAGACAAGAGTGGCGAACACATAAATGACTAAGTTAACAGAAAGACAGGATTTGTGACAACATAGATGAATAAGTTAACAGACAGACAGGAGTTGTGACAACATAAAGGAATAAGCTAACAGAAAAACAGGAGTTGTGACAACATCAATTAAAAAGTTAACAGAAAGAAAGGAGTTGTGACAACATTAATGAATAAGTAAACAGAAAGACAGGAGATGTGACAACATAAATAAATAAGCTAAGAGAGTGACAGGAGGTGTGACAACATAAATGAATAAGTTAACTGACAGACAGGAGTTGTGACAACATAAAGAAAGAAGTTAACAGAATGACAGGAGTTGTGACAACATAATGAAAAAGTTAACAGAAAGACTTGAGGTGTGACAGCATAAATGAATAAGTTAACAGAAAGACAGGAGTTGTGACAACTTAAATTAATAAGTTAACTCACTGACAGGAGTTGTGACAACATAAATAAATAAGTTAACTCACTGACAGGAGTTGTGACAACATAAATGATTAAGTTAACTGACAGACAGGAGATGTGACAACATAAATGAATAAGATAACAGAAAGACAGGAGTTGTGACAACATAAATGAATAAGTGAACAGAAAGACAGGAGTAGTGACAACATACAGGAATAAGTTAACAGAAAGACAGGAGTTGTGACAACATAAATGAATAAGTTAACAGAAAGAGAGGAGATGTGACAACATAATGAATAAGTTAACAGAAAGACAGCAGTTCTGACAACATAAATGAATAAGTTAACTGACTGACAGGAGTTGTGACAACATACATGAATAAGTTAACAGAAAGACAGGAGATGTGACAAAATAAATAAATACGCTACCATAATGACAGGAGTTGTGACAACATAATGAATAAGTTAACAGAAAGACAGCAGTTCTGACAACATAAATGAATAAGTTAACTGACAGACAGGAGTTGTGACAACATAAATGAATAAGTTATCTCCATGACAGACAGGAGATGGGAGCACATCAATGAATAAGTTAGGAGAAAGACAAGAGTTGTGAACACATGAATGAATAAGTTAACAGAAAGACAGGAGTTCTGACAACATAAATGAATAAGTTAACTGACTGACAGGAGTTGTGAACACATTAATGAATAAATTAACAGAAAGACAGGAGTTGTGAACACATGAATGAATAAATTAACAGAAAGAAATGAGTTGTGAAAACTTAAATGAATAGGTTAGCAGAAAAATAAGTCTGGTGAACATATAAATGAATAAGTTAAGAGAAAGATTTGAGTTGTGAACACATGAATGAAAAATTTAACAGAAAGTCAGGAGTTATGAACACATGAATGAATAAATTAACAGAAAAACATGAGTTGTAAGGAAATAAATGAATAAGTTAGCTGAAAGATAGGAGGTGTGAACACATAAATGAATAAGCTAACAGAAAGACAGGAGATGTGACAACATAAAGAAAGAAGTTAACAGAATGACAGGAGTTGTGACAACATAATGAAAAAGTTAACAGAAAGACTTGAGGTGTGACAACATAAATGAATAAGTTAACAGAAAGACAGGAGTTGTGACAACATAAATGAATAAGTTAATCGAAAGACTTGAGTTGTGACAACATAAATATGTTAACTGAAAGACAGGAGTTGTGACAACATAAATGAATAAGTTAACAGAAAGACAGGAGATGTGACAACATAAATGAATAATTTAACAGAAAGACAGGAGTTGTGACCACATAAATGAATAAGTTAACAGAAAGACAAGAGTTGTGACAACATAAATGAATAAGTTAACAGAATGACAGGAGATGTGACAACATAAATAAATAAGTTAACAGAAAGAGAGGAGATGTGACAACATAATGAATAAGTTAACAGAAAAACAGCAGTTCTGACAACATAAATGAATAAGTTAACTGACTGACAGGAGTTGTGACAACATAAATGAATAAGTTAACAGAAAGACAGGAGATGTGACAAAATAAATAAATAAGTTAACATAATGACAGGAGTTGTGACAAAATAATGAATAAGTTAACAGAAAGACAGCAGTTCTGACAACATAAATGAATAAGTTAACTGACAGACAGGAGTTGTGACAACATAAATGAATAAGTTAACAGAAAGACAGGAGATGTGACAACATAAATGAATAATTTAACAGAAAGACAGGAGTTGTGACCACATAAATGAATAAGTTAACAGAAAGACAAGAGTTGTGACAACATAAATGAATAAGTGAACAGAATGACAGGAGATGTGACAACATAAATAAATAAGTTAACAGAAAGAGAGGAGATGTGACAACATAATGAATAAGTTAACAGAAAGACAGCAGTTCTGACAACATAAATGAATAGGTTAACTGACTGACAGGAGTTGTGACAACATAAATGAATAAGTTAACAGAAAGACAGGAGATGTGACAAAATAAATAAATAAGTTAACATAATGACAGGGGTTGTGACAACATAATGAATAAGTTAACAGAAAGAGAGCAGTTCTGACAACATAAATGAATAAGTTAACTGACAGACAGGAGTTGTGACAACATAAATGAATAAGTTATCTCCATGACAGACAGGAGATGGGAGCACATAAATGAATAAGTTAGGAGAAAGACAAGAGTTGTGAACACATGAATAAATAAGTTAACAGAAAGACAGGAGTTCTGACAACATAAATGAATAAGTTAACTGACTGACAGGAGTTGTGAACACATTAATGAATAAATTAACAGAAACACAGGAGTTGTGAACACATGAATGAATAAATTAACAGAAAGAAATGAGTTGTGAAAACTTAAATGAATAGGTTAGCAGAAAAATAAGTCTGGTGAACACATAAATGAATAAGTTAAGAGAAAGATTTGAGTTGTGAACACATGAATGAAAAAATTAACAGAAAGTCAGGAGTTGTGAACACATGCATGAATAAATTAACAGAAAGACAGGAGATGTGACAACATAAATAAAGAAGTTAACAGAATGACAGGAGTTGTGACAACATAATGAAAAAGTTAACAGAAAGACTTGAGGTGTGACAACATAAATGAATAAGTTAACTGACAGACAGGAGTTGTGACAACATAAATGAATAAGTTAACAGAAAGACAGGAGTTGCGACAACATAAATGAATAAGTTAACAGAAAGACAGGAGTTCTGACAACATAAATTAATAAGTTAACTCACTGACAGGAGTTGTGACAACATAAATAAATAAGTTAACTCACTGACAGGAGTTGCGACAACATAAATGAATTAGTTAACTGCATGACAGACAGGAGATGCGAGCACATAAATGAATAAGTTAGGAGAAAGACAAGTGTTGTGAACACATGAATGAATAATTTAACAGAAAGACAGGAGTTGTGAACACATGAATGAATAAATTAACAGAAAGACAAGAGTGGCGAACACATAAATGACTAAGTTAACAGAAAGACAGGATTTGTGACAACATAGATGAATAAGTTAACAGACAGACAGGAGTTGTGACAACATAAACGAATAAGTTAAGAGAAAAAAAGGAGTTGTGACAACATAAATGAATAAGTTAACAGAAAGACAGGAGATATGACAACATAAATAAATAAGTTAACAGAATGACAGGAGGTGTGACAACATAAATGAATAAGTTAACTGACAGACAGGAGTTGTGACAACATAAATGAATAAGTTAACAGAAAGACAGGAGATGTGACAATATAAATAAATAAGTTAACATAATGACAGAAATTATGACAACATAATGAATAAGTTAACAGAAAGACAGCAGTTCTGACAACATAAATGAATAAGTTAACTGACTGACAGGAGTTGTGACAACATCAATGAATAAGTTAACTGTATGACAGACAGGAGATTGGAGCACATACATGAATAAGTTAGGAGAAAGACAAGAGTTGGGAACACATGAATGCATAAGTTAACAGAAAGACAGGAGTTGTGAACACATCAATGAATAAGTTAACAGAAAGACGGGAGTTGTGAACACATGAATGAATAAATTAACAGAAAGAAATGAGTTGTGAAAACATAAATGAATAGGTTAGCAGAAAAATAAGACTGGTGAACACATAAATGAATAAGTTAAGAGAAAGATTTGAGTTGTGAACACATGAATGAATAATTTAACAGAAAGACAGGAGTTGTAAACACATGAATGAATAAGTTAACAGAAAAACATGAGTTGTAAGGACATAACTGAATAAGTTAGCTGAAAGACAGGAGGTGTGAACACATAAATGAATAAGTTAACAGAAAGACAGGAGATGTGACAACATAAATAAATAAGTTAACAGAATGACAGGAGTTGTGACAACATAATGAAAAAGGTAACAGAAAGACTTGAGGTGTGACAACATAAATGAATAAGTTAACTGACAGACAGGAGTTGTGACAACCTAAATGAATAAGTTAACAGAAAGACAGGAGTTCTGACAACATAAATTAATAAGTTAACTCACTGACAAGAGTTGTGACAACATAAATGAATACGTTAAGTCACTGACAGGAGTTGTGACAACATAAATAAATAAGTTAACTCACTAACAGGATTTCCGACAACATAAATGAATTAGTTAACTGCATGACAGACAGGAGATGTGAGCACATAAATGAATAAGTTAGGAGAAAGACAAGTGTTGTGAACTTACGAATGATTAAGTTAACAGAAAGACAGGAGTTGTGAACACATGAATGAATAAGTTAACAGAAAGACTTGAGTTGTGAACACATGAATGAATAAATTAACAGAAAGACAAGAGTGGCGAACACATAAATGACTAAGTTAACAGAAAGACAGGATTTGTGACAACATAGATGAATAAGGTAACAGACAGACAGGAGTTGTGACAACATAAACGAATAAGTTAACAGAAAAACAGGAGTTGTGACAACATAAATGAATAAGTTAACAGAATGACAGGAGGTGTGACAACATAAATGAATAAGTTAACTGACAGACAGGAGTTGTGACAACATAAATGAATAAGTTAACAGAAAGACAGGAGATGTGACAACATAAATAAATAAGTTAACATAATGACAGGAAGTGTGACAACATAATAAATAAGTTAACAGAAAGACAGCAGTTCTGACAACATAAATGAATAAGTTAACTGACTGACAGGAGTTGTGACAACATAAATGAATAAGTTAACTGCATAACAGACAGGAGATGGGAGCACATAAATGAATAAGTTAGGAGAAAGAAAAGAGTTGTGAACACATGAATGAATAAGTTAACAGAAAGACAGGAGTTGTGAACACATGAATGAATAAGTTAACAGAAAGACGGGAGATGTGAACATATGAATGAATAAATTAACAGAAAGAAATCAGTTGTGAAAACATAAATGAATAGGTTAGCAGAAAAATAAGACTGGTGAACACATAAATGAATAAGTTAAGAGAAAGATTTGAGATGTGAACACATGAATGAATAAGTTAACAGAAAAACATAAGTTGTAAGGACATAAATGAATAAGTTAGCTGAAAGACAGGAGGTGTGAACACATAAATGAATAAGTTAACAGAAAGACAGGAGATGTGACAACATAAATAAATAAGTTAACAGAAAGACTTGAGGTGTGACTACATAAATGAATAAGTTAACTGACAGACAGGAGTTGTGACAACATAAATGAATAAGTTAACAGAAAGACAGGAGTTCTGACAACATAAATTAATAAGTTAACTCACTGACAAGAGTTGTGACAACATAAATGAATAAGTTAACTCACTGACAGGAGTTGTGACAACATAAATAAATAGGTTAACTCACTAACAGGAGTTGCGACAACATAAATGAATTAGTTAACTGCATGACAGGCAGGAGATGTGAGCACATAAATGAATAAGTTAGGAGAAAGAAAAGTGTTGTGAACACACGAATGATTAAGTGAACAGAAAGACAGGAGATGTGACAAAATAAATAAATAAGTTAACAGAATGACAGGAGTTGTGACAACATAATGAAAAAGTTAACAGAAAGACTTGAGGTGTGACAAACATAAATGAATAAGTTAACTGACAGAAAGGAGTTGTAACAACATAAATGAATAAGTTAACAGAAAGACAGGAGTTGTGACAACATAAATGAATAAGTTAACAGAAAGACAGGAGTTCTGACAACATAAATTAATAAGTTAACTCACTGACAAGAGTTATGACAACATAAATGAATAAGTTAACTCACTGACCATAGTTGCGACAACACAAATGAATTAGTTAACTGCATGATAGACAGGAGATGTGAGCACATAAATGAATAAGTTAGGAGAAAGAAAAGTGTTGTGAACACACGAATGATTAAGTGAACAGAAAGACAGGAGTTGTGAACACATGAATGAATAAGTTAACAGAAAGACTTGAGTTGTGAACACATGAATGAATAAGTTAACAGAAAGAAATGAGTTGTGAACACATAAATGAATAGGTTAGCAGAACAATAAGAGTGGTGAACACATAAATGAATAAGTTAAGAGAAATATTTGAGTTGTGAACACATGAAAGAATAAATTAACAGAAAGACAAGAGTGGCGAACACATAAATTACTAAGTTAACATAAAGATAGGATTTGTGAAAACATAGATGAATAAGTTAACAGACAGACAGGAGTTGTGACAACATAAATGAATAAGTTAACATAAAGACAGAAGATGTGACAACATAAATAAATAAGTTAACAGAATGACAGGAGGTGTGACAACATAAATGAATAAGTTAACTGACAGACAGGAGTTGTGACAACATAAATGAATAAGTTAACAGAAAGACAGGAGATGTGACAACATAAATAAATAAGATAACATAATGACAGGAATTGTGACAACATAATAAATAAGTTAACAGAAAGACAGCAGTTCTGGCAACATAAATGAATAAGTTAACTGACTGAAAGGAGTTGTGACAACATAAATGAATAAGTTAACTGCATGACAGACAGGAGATGGAAGCACATAAATGAATAAGTTAGGAGAAAGACAAGAGTTGTGAACACATGAATGAATAAGTGAACAGAAACACAGGAGTTCTGACAACATAAATGAATAAGTTAACTGACTGGCAGGAGTTGTGGACACATTAATGAATAAGTTAACAGAAAGATAGGAGTTGTGAACACATGAATGAATAAGTTAACAGAAAGACCGGAGATGTGAACACGTGAATGAATAAATTAACAGAAGCAATGAGTTGTGAAAACATAAATGAATAGGTTAGCAGAAAAATAAGACTGGTGAACACATAAATGAATAAGCTAACAGAAAGACAGGAGATGTGACAACATAAATAAATAAGTTAACAGAATGACAGGAGTTATGACAACATAATGAAAAAGTTAACAGAAAGACTTGAGGTGTGACAACATAAATGAATAAGTTATCAGACAGACAGGAGTTGTGACAACATAAATGAATAAGTTAACAGAAAGACAGGAGTTCTGACAACATAAATTAATAAGTCAACTCACTGACAAGAGTTGTGACAACATAAATGAATAAGTTAACTCACTGACAGGAGTTGTGACAACATAAATAAATAAGTTAACTCACTAACAGGGGTTGCGACATCATAAATGAATTAGTTAACTGCATGACAGACAGGAGATGTGAGCACATAAATGAATAAGTTAGGAGAAAGAAAAGTTTTGTGAACACACGAATGATTAAGTGAACAGAAAGACAGGAGTTGTGAACACATGAATGAATAAGTTAACAGAAAGACTTGAGTTGTGAACACATGAATGAATAAATTAATAGAAAGAAATGAGTTGTGAACACATAAATGAATAGGTTAGCAGAAAAATAAGAGTGGTGAACACATAAATGAATAAGTTAAGAGAAATATTTGAGTTGTGAACACATGAACGAATAAATTAACAGAAAGACAAGAGTGGCGAACACATAAATGACTAAGTTAACAGAAAGACAGGATTTGTGAAAACATAGATGAATAAATTAACAGACAGACAGGAGTTGTGACAACATAAACGAATAAGTTAACAGAAAAACAGGAGTTGTGACAACATAAATGAATAAGTTAACTGACAGACAGGAGTGGTGACAACATAAATTAATAAGTTAACAGAAAGACAGGAGATGTGACAACATAAATAAATAAGTTAACATAATGACAGGAATTGTGACAACATAATGAATAAGTTAACAGAAAGACAGCAGTTCTGACAACATAAATTAATAAGTTAACTGACTGACAGCAGTTGTGACAACATAAATGAATAAGTTAACTGCATGAGAGACAGGAGATGGGAGCATATAAATAAATAATTTAGGAGAAAGACAAGAGTTGTGAACACATGAATGAATAAGTTAACAGAAAGACAGGAGTTCTGACAACATAAATGAATAAGTTAACTGACTGATATGAGTTGTGAACACATTAATGAATAAGTTAAAAGAAAGACAGGGGTTGTGAACACATGAATGAATACGTTAACAGAAAAACATGAGTTGTAAGGACAAAAATGAATAAGTTAGCTGAAAGACAGGAGGTGTGAACACATAAATGAATAAGTTAACAGAAAGACAGGAGATGTGACAACATAAATAAATAAGTTAACAGAATGACAGGAGTTGTGACAACATAATGAAAAAGTTAACAGAAAGACTTGAGGTGTGACAACATAAATGAATAAGTTAACTGACAGACAGGAGTTGTGACAACATAAAAGAATAAGTTAACAGAAAGACAGGAGTTGTGACAACATAAATGAATAAGTTAACAGAAAGACAGGAGTTCTGACAACATAAATTAATAAGTTAACTCACTGACAAGAGTTGTGACAACATAAATGAATAAGTTAACTCACTGACAGGAGTTGTGACAACATAAATAAATAAGTTAACTCACTAACAGGAGTTGCGACAACATAAATGAATTAGTTAACTGTATGACAGACAGGAGATGTGAGCACATAAATGAATAAGTTAGGAGAAAGACAAGTGTTGTGAACACATGAATGAATAAGTTAACAGAAAGTCTTGAGTTGTGAACACATGAATGAATAAATTAAAAGAAAGAAATGAGTTGTGAACACATAAATGAATAGGTTAGCAGAAAAATAAGAGTGGTGAACACATAAATGAATAAGTTAAGAGAAATATTTGAGTTGTGAACACATGAATGAATAATTTAACAGAAAGATAGGAGTTGTGAACACCTGAATGAATAAATTAACAGAAAGACAAGAGTGGTGAACACATAAATGACTAAGTTAACAGAAAGACAGGATTTGTGACAACATAGATGAATAAGTTAACAGACAGACAGGAGTTGTAACAACATAAACGAATAAGTTAACAGAAAAACAGGAGTTGTGACAACATAAATTAAAAAGTTAACAGAAAGACAGGAGTTGTGACAACATCAAATAATAAGTTGGCAGAAAGACTTGAGTTGAGACAATATAAATGAATACGTTGACAGAAAGACAGGAGTTGCGAACACATCAATGAATAAGTTAACAGAAAAACAGGAGTTGTGACAACATCAATTAAAAAGTTAACAGAAAGACAGGAGTTGTGACAACATTAAATACTAAGTTAGCAGAAAGACTTGAGTTGTGACAATATAAATGAATAAGTTGACAGAAAGACAGGAGTTGTGACAACATAAATGAATAAGTTAACTGACAGACAGGAGTTGTGACAACATAAATGAATAAATTAAAAGAAAGAAAGAAGTTGCTACAGCATAAATGAATAAGTTATCAGTTAATCGAAAGACTTGAGTTGTGACAACATAAATAAGTTAACTGACAGACAGGAGTTGTGACAACATAAACGAATAGGTTAACAGAAAGACAGGAGTAGTGACGACATAGATTAATAAGTTAACTGAAAGACAGGAGCTGTGATAGCATAAATGAATAAGTTAACAGAAAGACAGGAGTTGTGACAACATAAATGAGTAAGCTAACAGAAAGATAGGAATTGTGACGACATTAATGAATAAATTAACAGAAAGAAATGAGTTGTGAAAACATAAATGAATAGGTTAACAGAAAAATAAGACTGGTGAACACATAAATGAATAAGTTAAGAGAAAGATTTGAGTTGTGAACACATGAATGAATAATTTAACAGAAAGACAGGAGTTGTGAACACATCAATGAATAAGTTAACAGAAAAAATGAGTTATAAGGAAATAAATGAATAAGTTAGCTGAAAGACAGGAGGTGTGAACACATAAATGAATAAGTTAACAGAAAGACAGGAGATGTGACAACATAAATAAATAAGTTAACAGAATGACAGGAGATGTGACAACATAATGAAAAACTTAACAGAAAGACTTGAGGTGTGACAACATAAATGAATAAGTTAACTGACAGACAGGAGTTGTGACAACATAAATGAATAAGTTAACAGAAAGACAGGAGTTGTGACAACATAAATGAATAAGTTTACAGAAAGACAGGAGTTCTGACAACATAAATTAATAAGTTAACTCACTGACAAGAGTTGTGACAACATAAATGAATAAGCTAACTCACTGACAGGAGTTGTGACAACATAAATAAATAAGTTAACTCACTAACAGGATTTGCGACAACATAAATGAATTAGTTAACAGCATGACAGACAGGAGATGTGAGCACATAAATGAATAAGTTAGGAGAAAGACAAGTGTTGTGAACACACGAATGATTAAGTGAACAGAAAGACAGGAGTTGTGAACACATAAATGACTAAGTTCACAGAAAGACAGGATTTGTGACAACATAGATGAATAAGTTAACAGACAGACAGGAGTTGTGACAACATAAACGAATAAGTTAACAGAAAAACAGGAGTTGTGACAACATAAATAAATAAGCTAACAGAATGACAGGAGGTGTGACAACATAAATGAATAAGTTAACTGTCAGACAGGAGTTGTGACAACATAAATGAATAAGTTAACAGAAAGACAGGAGATGTGACAACATAAATAAATAAGTTAACATAATGACAGGAATTGTCACAACATAATGAATAAGTTAACAGAAAGACAGAAGATGTGACAACATAAATAAATAAGTTAACAGAATGACAGGAGGTGTGACAACATAAATGAATAAGTTAACTGTCAGACAGGAGTTGTGACAACATAAATGAATAGGTTAACAGAAAGGCAGGAGTAGTGACGACATAGATTAATAAGTTAACTGAAAGACAGGAGCTGTGATAGCATAAATGAATAAGTTAACAGAAAGACAGGAGTTGTGACAACATAAATGAGTAAGCTAACTGAAAGACAGGAATTGTGACGACATTAATGAACAAATTAACAGAAAAACAGGAGTTGTGACAACATAAATGAATAAGGTAACAGAAAGACAGGAATTGTGACAACATAAATGAATAAGTTAACAGACAGACAGGAGTTGTGACAACATAAATGAATAAGTTAACTGTCAGACTTGAGTTGTGACAAAATAAATGAATAAGTTAACAGAAAGACAGGAGTTGTGACAACATAAATGAATAAGTTAAAAGAAAGACTTGAGTTGTGACATCATAAATGAATAAGTTAACTGACAGACAGGAGTTGTGACAGCATAAATGAATAAGCTAACAGAATGACAGGAGTTGTGACAACATAATGAATAAGTTAACAGAAAGACAGGAGTTGTGACAACATAAATGAATAAGTTAACAGAAAGACAGGAGTTCTGACAACATAAATGAATAAGTTAACTGACTGACCGGAGTTGTGACAATATAAATGAATTAGTTAACTGACAGACAGGAGATGTGAGCACATAAATAAATAAGTTAGGAGAAAGACAAGAGTTGTGAATACATCAATGAATAAGTTAACATAAAGACAGGAGTTGTAAACACATAAATGAATAAGTTACCAGAGAAAGATGAGTTGTGAACACATGAATGAATAAGATAAGAGAAAGACAGGAGTTGTGACAACATAAATGAATAAGTAAAGAGAAAGACATGAGATGTGAACACATAAATGAATAAGTTAACAGAAAGACATGAGCTGTGAACACATAAATGAATAAGTTAACAGAAAGACATGAGCTGTGAACACATACATGAATAAGTTAACAGAAAGATATGAGTTGTGAACACATGAATGAATAAGTTAACAGAAAGACGAGTTGTAAACACATAAATGAATAAGTTAACAGAAAGAGAAGAGTGTGAACACATAAATGAATAGGTCAATAGGAAGACATGAGTTGTGAACACATGCATGAATAAGATAAGAGAAAGACAGAAGTTGTGAACACATGAATGAATAAGCGAAGAGAAAGACCAGAGTTGTGAACACATAAATGAATAAATTAACAGAAAGACATGAGTTGTGAACACATAAATGAATAATTTAACAGAAAACATGAGTTTTGAACACATAATTGAATAAGTTTCTGATTTATATTTGCAACCTGATGAACGTTGTAGACTACTCTCACATACTAAAGCCCTATCGTTGGTAGCTGTATGCTAACTTCATGTTATGAGTGTTTAATCATTTTTACAGAACTAGTATATTTTTACAATTTCACAGTAAACAGGAAATTAAGCTCTAAGTTTAGATAGAATTTTCAGAATAGTGTATTTACTACAGGTAGTGTTCACTACTAAAGAAAATATAATCATCTTACACGCCTGATATCACTCCAAGATGTGTAGGAGTTCATTTATATATGAACAGGTCAAGGCGATAGGACTGAGACAATGTTTATTCATTAATGTTTCTATATAAAAATATAGTATCATGATAGGTGCCATGGCTGTTAGAACACATGATTTAATATTTACAAAATACCATTGTATGGTTGATATTGGGTTAATGATTTTGTATCTTTATGCAGGATTATACAAATNGAACGGATCAAGGCGACAGGACTGAGACAATGTTTATTCATTAATGTTTCTATGTAAAAATATAGTATCATGATAGGTGCAATGGCTGTTAGAACACATGATTTAATATTTACAAAATACCATTGTATGGTTGATATTGGGTTAATGATTTTGTATCTTTATGCAGGATTATACAAATCTCTACAGCCTCCACCGCCACGACCACGAAATAGATCAAACTGCTGTGAAAAAACCACATGATGAAGATAACAACGATCCCAACGTAAGATATCTAGATATTGTTCGATTGTGTCATCCACTACCAACATTCAATGACATGTCAAGTGTTTGTTTATAGTTACTGTATCGTGGGATCATCTATGTATCATTTATATTGTATTGTGTAGAATGTCTTCATTATTAAGTAATATGAGGTTGGAGCATACAAGTACAAATTGACAATACAAGCAACCATACCAAGACACACCACAACCTTAAAACAAAAACAAGACACTAATAAGTAGGACATCACAAGTCATGTGCAATATGGCTCAGTGAAGTGTTCATCATTTCACTTAAGCATGATTCTGTTTGAAAGCAAACTACACTGCATACTATAATGTTGCACATCAAATGTTGGGAAATGACGAACTTTGATCGTCGTGTAATTTTGCACACCTTATGTTAATATTTATAGTGATATATTTTGTTGTCCTGTCGTTTCGTTGGTCACTCACCAAATTAAAAAACAAATGTCACTGCTGGTGAACTGTTAGTTTGGAGCAAATCATCCCGCCATTCGTTAGCTGGAGTGAGTTTATGATGTTTAACGCCACTTTCAACAATATGTTAACTATTTCATGGCGGTTTTTCCCATTCGTCAGCAATTCAGATCTGACATGGGTTATTATATATATATATATAATATTTATTATTCAAATTGAATGTCCCTAGATAATGTAATTGTTTTTAGATACAAGAATCACTACCCTCAGGCTCATAACGATAACAGATTTAGGTCTAAGGGGGTTATCAGACCATGGGAAAAGGGGTTTTTACCATCAGTGGTTCGATACCTCCGGTGGTTGACTATTAATCCAAATTAGTATCACCCGCCTAGTGTCTAGTATTTCGGCATCGATATGGTTTATTATGTATAATTATTATTGAAATTTACAGTTCTTATATACATGTAATGCAATAAAATTAAAACAAAATACCACAAGGTCGGAACACTTCCAAAATTAAATAACACCATAGTAGAAATATGCAAACACTAACTCTAGTACACAAGTATATGACTGTTCCCTTTCGTGGCTTATTACAGTTACTTGAATAAAACGTGATGCGGTGAAACTAGTTCTACTGGTCACAGCTTCCCTCTTATTATTCAAGAATATATATCTTAGAAAATAACATTCTCCTCACTCAGACATAAGTGACCATAGTTAAATGTGTCTATTCTATTTAGACTCGGTGGTATTCCTGCTTCTAAATTTTCAATTACTTCGCTTTCTTGATATAGTGTTTTAGAAAATTAATCGTTGGTGTCAAATTTGAGGTAATTGTCAAGAAATAGAGGCAGACAAAGCTTCTTTAATCCCAAATTCATTGGGAGTTGATATTAAGTTAACAGAAAGAGAAGAGTGTGAACACATAAATGAATAGGTTAATAAGAAGACATGAGTTGTGAACACATGAATGAATAAGATAAGAGAAAGACATGAGTTGTGAAGATATAAATGAATAAGTTAACAAAAATGTATGAGTTGTGAACACATAAATGAATAAGTTAAGAAAAAGACAGAAGTTGTGAACACATGAATGAATAAGCCAAGAGAAAGACCAAAGTTGTGAACACATAAATGAATAAATTAACAGAAAGACATGAGTTGTGAACACATAATTGAATAAGTTTCTGATTTATATTTGCAACCTGATGAACGTTGTAGACTACTTTCACATACTAAAGTCCTATCGTTGGTAGCTGTATGTTAACTTCATGTTATGAGTGTTTAATCATTTTTTCAGAACTAGTATATTTTTACAATTTCACAGTAAACAGGAAATTAAGCTCTAAGGTTAGATAGAATTTTCAGAATAGTGTATTTACTACAGGTAGTGTTCACTACTAAAGAAAATATAATCATCTTACACGCCTGATATCACTCCAAGATGTGTAGGAGTTCATTTATATATGAACGGATCAAGGCGACAGGACTGAGACAATGTTTATTCATTAATGTTTCTATGTAATAATATAGTATCATGATAGGTGCAATGGCTGTTAGAACACATGATTTAATATTTACAAAATACCATTGTATGGTTGATATTGGGTTAATGATTTTGTATCTTTATGCAGGGTTATACAAATCTCTTCCGCCCCCACCCACACCACCACGAAATAGATCAAACTGATGTGAAGAAACCACATGATGAAGATAACACAGATCCCAAAGTAAGATATCTAGATATTGTTCGTTTGTGTCATCCACTACCTATATTCAATGACATGTCAAGTGTTTGTTTATAGTTACTGTAACGTGGGATCATCTATGTATCATTTATATTGTATTGTGTAGAATGTCTTCATTATTAGGTCATATGAGGTTGGAGCATACAAGTACAGATTGACAATACAAGCAACCATACCAAGACACATCACAACCTTAAAACAAAAACAAGACACTAATAAGTAGGACATCACAAGTCATGTGCAATATGGCTCAGTGATGTGTTCGTCATTTCACTTAAGCATGATTCTGTTTGAAAGCAAACTACACTGCATACTATAATGTTGCACATCAAATGTTGGGAAATGACGAACTTTGATCGTCGTGTAATTTTGCACACCTTATGTTAATATATATAGTGATATATTTTGTTGTCCTGTCGTTTCGTTGGTCACTCACCAAATTAAAAAACAAATGTCACTGCCAGTGAACTGTTAGTTCGGAGCAAATCATCCCGCCATTCGTTAGCTGGGGTGAGTTTATGATGTTTAACGCCACTTTCAACAATATGTTTACTATTTCATGGCGGTTTTTCCCATTCGTCAGCAATTCAGATCTGACATGGGTTATTATATATATATATAATATTTATTATTCAAATTGAATGGCCCTAGATAATGTAATTGTTTTTAGATACAAGAATCTCTACCCTCAGGCTCATAACGATAACAGATTTAGGTCTAAGGGGGATATCAGACCATGGGAAAAGGGTTTTTTACCATCAGTGGTTCGATACCTCTGGTGGTTGACTATTAATCCAAATTAGTATCATCCGCCTAGTGTCTAGTATTTCGGCATCGATATGGTTTATTATGTATAATTATTATTGAAATTTACAGTTCCTATATACATGTAATGCAATACAATTAAAACAAAATACCACAAGGTCGGAACACTTCCAAAATTAAATAACACCATAGTAGAAATATGCAAACACTAACTCTAGTACACAAGTATATGACTGCTCCCTTTCGTGGCTTGTTACAGTTACTTGAATAAAACGTGATGGGGTGAAACTAGTTCTACTGGTCACAGCTTCCCTCTTATTATTCAAGAATATATATCTTAGAAAATAACATTCTCCTCACTCAGACATAAGTGACCTTAGTTAAATGTGTCTATTCTATTTAGAGTCGGTGGTATTCCTGCTTCTAAATTTTCAATTACTTCGTTTCTTGATATAGTGTTTTAGAAAATTAATCGTTGGTGTCAAATTTGAGGTAATTGTCAAGAAATAGAAGCAGACAAAGTTTCTTTAATCCCAAATTCATTGGGAGTTGATATTAAGTTAACAGAAAGAGAAGAGTGTGAACACATAAATGAATAGGTTAATAAGAAGACACGAGTTGTGAACACATGAATGAATAAGATAAGAGAAAGACATGAGTTGTGAAGATATAAATGAATAAGTTAACAAAAATGTATGAGTTGTGAACACATAAATGAATAAGTTAAGAAAAAGACAGAAGTTGTGAACACATGAATGAATAATCCAAGAGAAAGACCAGAGTTGTGAACACATAAATGAATACATTAACAGAAAGACATGAGTTGTGAACACATAAATGAATAAATTAACAGAAAGACATGAGTTGTGAACACATAATTGAATAAGTTTCTGATTTATATTTTCAACCTGATGAACGTTGTCGACTACTTTCACATACTAAAGTCCTATCGTTGGTAGCTGTATGTTAACTTCATGTTATGAGTGTTTAATCATTTTTTCAGAACTAGTATATTTTTACAATTTCACAGTAAACAGGAAATTAAGCTCTAAGGTTAGATAGAATTTTCAGAATAGTGTATTTACTACAGGTAGTGTTCACTACTAAAGAAAATATAATCATCTTACACGCCTGATATCACTCCAAGATGTGTAGGAGTTCATTTATATATGAACGGATCACGGCGACAGGACTGAGACAATGTTTATTCATTAATGTTTCTATGTAAAAATATAGTATCATGATAGGTGCAATGGCTGTTAGAACACACGATATAATATTTACAAAATACCATTGTATGGTTGATATTGGGTTAATGATTTTGTATCTTTATGCAGGGTTATACAAATCTCTTCCGCCCCCACCCACACCACCACGAAATAGATCAAACTGATGTGAAGAAACCACATGATGAAGATAACACAGATCCCAAAGTAAGATATCTAGATATTGTTCGTTTGTGTCATCCACTACCTATATTCAATGACATGTCAAGTGTTTGTTCATAGTTACTGTAACGTGGGATCATCTATGTATCATTTATATTGTATTGTGTAGAATGTCTTCATTATTAGGTAATATGAGGTTGGAGCATACAAGTACAGATTGACAATACAAGCAACCATACCAAGACACACCACAACCTTAAAACAAAAACAAGACACTAATAAGTAGGATATCACAAGTCATGTGCAATATGGCTCAGTGATGTGTTCATTATTTCACTTAAGCATGATTCTGTTTGAAAGCAAACTACACTGCATACTATAATGTTGCACATCAAATGTTGGGAAATGACGAACTTTGATCGTCGTGTAATTTTGCACACCTTATGTTAATATATATAGTGATATATTTTGTTGTCCTGTCGTTTCGTTGGTCATTCACCAAATTAAAAAACCAATGTCACTGCTGCTGAACTGTTAGTTCCGAGCAAATCACCCGGCCATTCGTTAGCTGGGGTGAGTTTATGATGTTTAACGCCACTTCCAACAATATGTTAACTATATCGTGGCGGTTTTTCCCATTCGTCAGCAATTCAGATCTGACATGGTTTATTATATATATATATAATATATTTATTATTTAAATTGAATGTCGCTAGATAATGTAATTGTTTTTAGAGACAAGGTTATCTACCCTCAAGCTCATAACCATAACAGATTTAGGTATAAGGGGGTTTATCAGACCATGGGAAAAGGGGTTATTACCATCAGTGGTTCGATATCTCTGTTGGTTGACTATTAATCCAAATTAGTATCATCCGCCTAGTGTCTAGTATTTCGGCATCGATATGGTTTATTATGTATATTTATTATGGAAATTTACAGTTCCTATATGCATGTAATGCAATAAAATTAAAACAAAATACAAGGTCGGAACACTTCCAAAATTAAATATCACCAAGGTAGAAATATGCAAACACTAACCCTCGTACATAACTATATGACTGCTCCCTTTAGTGGCTTGTTACAGTTACTTGAATAAAACGTGATGGGGTGAAACTAGTTCTACTGGTCACAGCCTCCCTCTTATTATTCAAGAATATATATCTTAGAAAATACGATATCCTCACTCAGACATAAGTAACCTTAGTTAAATGTGTCTATTCTATTTAGACACCGTGGTATTCCTGCTTCTAAGTTTTCAATTACTTGGCTTTCTTGATATAGTCTTTTAGAAAATTAATCGTTGGTGTCAAATTTGAGGTAATTGTCAAGAAATAGAGGCAGACAAAGTTTCTTTTATCTCAAATTCATTGGGAGTTTATATTAAGTTAACAGAAATAGAAGATTGTGAACACATAAATGAATAGGTTAATAGGAAGACACGAGTTGTGAACACATGAATGAATAAGATAAGAGAAAGAAATGAGTTGTGAAGATATAAATGAATAAGTTAACAAAAAGACAGAAGTTGTGAACACATGAATGAATAAGCCAAGACAAAGACCAGAGTTGTGAACACATAAATGAATAAATTAACAGAAAGACATGAGTTGTGAACACATAATTGAATAAGTTTCTGATTTATATTTGCAACCTGATGAACGTTGTAGACTACACATGAATGAATAAGCCAAGAGAAATACCAGAGTTGTGAACACATAAATGAATAAGTTAACAGAGAAAGAAGAGTGTTAGCACATAAATGAATAGGTTAATAGGAAGACATGAGTTGTGAACACATGAATGAATAAGATAAGAGAAAGACATGAGTTGTGACAACATAAATGAATAAGTTAACAGAAAGACATGAGCTGTGAACACATAAATGAATAAGTTAACAGAAAGACATGAGCTGTGAACGCATAAATGAATAAGTTAACAGAAAGACATGAGTTGTGAACACATGAATGAATAAGTTAACAGAAAGACAGGAGTTGTAAACACATAAATGAATAAGTTTACAGAACGAGAAGAGGGTGAACACATAAATGAATAGGTTAATAGGAAGACTTGAGTTGTGAACACATGAATGAATAAGATAAGAGAAAGAAATGAGTTGTGAAGATATAAATGAATTAGTTAACAAAAATATATGAGTTGCGAACACATAAATGAATAAGTTAAGAAAAAGACAGAAGTTGTGAACACATGAATGAATAAGTCAAGAGAAAGACCAGATTTGTGAACACATAAATGAATAAATTAACAGAAAGACATGAGTTGTGAACACATAAATGAATAAATTAACAGAAAGACATGAGTTGTGAACACATAATTGAATAAGTTTCTGATTTATATTTGAAACCCGATGAATGTTGTAGACTACTCTCACATACTAAAGTCCTATCGTTGGTAGCTGTATGTTAACTTCATGTTATGAGTGTTTCATCATTTTTAGAGAACTAGTATATTTTTACAATTTCACAGTAAACAGGAAATTAATCTCTAAGTTTAGATAGAATTTTCAGAATAGTGTATTTACTACAGGTAGTGTTCACTACTAAAGAAAATAAAATCATCTTACACGCCTGATATCACTCCAAGATGTGTAGGAGTTCATTTATAAATGAACGGATCAAGGCGACAGGACTGAGACAATGCTTATTCAGTAATGTTTCTATGTACAAATATAGTATCATGATAGGTGCAATGGCTGTTAGAACACATGATATAATATTTACAAAATACCATTGTATGGTTTATATTGGGTTAATGATTTTGTATCTTTATGCAGGATTATACAAATCTCTTCCGCCCCCACCCACACCACCACGAAATAGATCAAACTGATGTGAAGAAACCACATGATGAAGATAACACAGATCCCAAAGTAAGATATCTAGATATTGTTCGTTTGTGTCATCCACTACCTATATTAAATGACATGTCAAGTGTTTGTTTATAGTTACTGTAACGTGTGATCATCTATGTATCATTTATATTGTATTGTGTAGAATGTCTTCATTATTAGGTAATATGAGGTTGGAGCATACAAGTACAGATTGACAATACAAGCAACCATACCAAGACACATCACAACCTTAAAACAAAAACAAGACACTAATAAGTAGGACATCATGTGCAATATGGCTCAGTGATGTGTTCATCATTTCACTTAAGCATGATTCTGTTTGAAAGCAAACTACACTGCATACTATAATGGTGCACATCTAATGTTGGGAAATGACGAACTTTGATCGTCGTGTAATTTTGCACACCTTATGTTAATATATATAGTGATATATTTTGTTGTCCTGTCGTTTCGTTGGTCACTCACCAAATTAAAAAACAAATGTCACTGTTGTTGAACTTTTAGTTCCGAGCAAATCATCCCGCCATTCGTTAGCTGGGGTG
>MJUT01015113.1:189431-201456 GCA_002080005.1 Gigantidas platifrons | reverse complement strand
CATTAAAGGAAGATTAAACAGTGATTGTCAACAAGTCCACCTGTACAATGAATCAACAAAATGAACAACTACTTCTCGCCTCAAATAATTAAGCACAAAAAGAAAAAAGACACATGTCGATGGAAAAACCGATCATGGCTTGTAACAGTCAAACCACTGTGACGGTGCTAAGCCAGTTAATGGTATCCGATGCCTCTCCTTCTTCATAAATAAATCCCTAACGACAATGTAAATATACATTAGTAATTAATCGTACAAAATAAGACAATTAAAAGAAGAACTTTCCCTTTCATATGGTGATGATTTGTTATGAAATGCTAATAAAAGATCACACCCTATATATGAACGGAAAGTTCACAATTGGAAAATTGAAATCATGTATATTGTCATACGTTTACCTATGTATAGACATTTCTAAATATTTCCTATTTCAGCATACATATTACTGTATGTATCATTTCCATGTGTCATTCACATGGAAAAAAGTAGATGTTCAAGCTAACAATGTTGTCTTAGTATTTAATTGATAGCTAAATTCCAGTAAATATATAGAATGATGAATTTCATAACGTACCAAATATGAATTCTACGGTATGTAAATTTCAGTACTTTTTAGTAAAAGTTTATAAATCAGACATACAAATGTAACATCCGGAGCAAAGAAGCATTCTTATAAAGAAGATACCTCGGCGTCTTGCATGCTCGCACGTATGATTGATATGCTTTGTCATATTTCCCGATAATTGCAGCACATATTTCTAAGACCTGCCAAGCAATCTCTTGAAAACATATTTTTTCATATACCGCATATCTGAACGAATTTTACGTAGAAATCGGAATGTCTTTTCTGTTCCTTTAGCATCACGCACATGATAATGACATAAAACTGATAACATCGATACATAAATGCTTGCATCAATGTGAAGATAAACCAGTTCAATACCTACTATGTTCCTGGAAAGTGTTGATTGCAATTATAATCGGAGTTCTGTAAGTTGGAGATTTACCGATACATACATCACTTGTAAAAATCCTTCTTTAAGCCGTTTATTGCACTCCATGATAACATAAAGACAGGAATGATATCTGCCAGTTATATACATCAACGTAGCCAGATACAATGGAGCAAGACTTCCTTTGTGGTCATGGGTACGAAATATATTACAGCACGAGTTGTATTTCTTCAACTCTATATCAGGAGATACGTTTGGTGCTATTATATCCTTGAAGTTGTATGTAGTAACATGAACGGTATCTTCACTGATCCACGTTTGTATTGCTATCTTTTTCAAATCAGTAAGTGAATCCTTGGTCAGAATCAACTCCAGTGTTCTGAGTAATGTGCTCAGATCAGCATTAGAACTACGTTCAGACTGGAAACAATTACATTGAGCGTTGATTTCATGCCATGTATGTGTTTCGATATATTCATCTGTTACGTATATACTTTCATTGATGGACACTACAACTGATTGCTTTTCATTTATCAGAACTTGAAATATCAAGTAGGGGAGGTCAATTGACTGGCATCTATACAAACCATGAAACTTTTCGGTAAATAATAATTCAAGAATAGTTTGCAATGTGTGCTTGTTCTTACCGTAAATTCTCTTTTCGAACATATTGTTTTCAGAAATAAAAAGTTCGGACAATTTTCTGTGTTGACCCATGTATAAAGTCGCTGTAAACAGTTCCGGAATACTTGTAACAGACTATCCACACCAACATTGTACTGGCTATTAGTTTGTATTTCCCAGAGTAACACAGTTTTCATGAAATAGGAAGACACTAGATGATTTATTTTATCAAATGAACCCAATACTTCTTTAAGATATATTTTTAAGAGGCCATAGCACATAAACTGACTATAAGATAACGATTGTAATATTGTCTTTTCCATTACAATAAATGAAATGCACCATTCAAGATGATCGTGTGGCGATTCTTTATAGCCAACAGGCGCAAGTTGGCATCCTAAAGATATGCATTGTTCCAATACTACACGTTTAGGCCAATTATACTCATAGCATCTCATCATCCAATTCTGAACGGCGGTAGGTTGTAATGTACAAGATAAGCAACGTGCAAAGTCATGTACTAGAATGCCTTAATTTATTGTTGTGCATGGGCCATGAGCCTCTACATTTTCTCCCAATGAAGACATCCTGTATTCCCCAAATTTGGTGCTCGATATATACAACTTGTCATCGTAATTATGGCATGAACGGGAAATTCTCTCACTTGTCCTGGATTTATCTGTTTCTAATATTAATCGTACATATATTGGGTTAGTGTGCTGTATTTCCATGGTAATGAAAATTTTGTTTGAATTAGTACATGCAAATTCCGATATCTCTGTTGTATTATTTACTACCACATTGTCCGTTATAACAGCCATATGATCACTATCGGATGTAGTTATCCTAAATCCTTCTGAATTACTTCCAAGACGATAAAGCAAATAGCTCTTGTTGGAATTTATTTGATGGTTGACCTTATCCACTAAGATGTAAATATTACGTCTGATCTCTGTTATTGATTCATAACCGAGTTCCTCACAAAGATTTAGATACAAAAGCTCTGAAAGTTTTTGTATATCAACATCGGAATCTAAATTTGCAGAGGGATCGAACTGTGAACCGTTATCCCTACAGTATCGTATATACAATGTATTGTAAGTAAGGGTAATAACACAATTATCGAACACCGAGCAATCTTATAAAGGAAAATCAAAACTCATCAATCAATAAACATACAAAATCAGTCAACAACCGGAAAACTGGGAAAACCGCAATGGCCCTAATTGGGTACAGGCATTTCTAAAGAAATGGTGGATTGGACCAGATTTTACGGCGCCAAACCTCTCGCTTTCATTACCGTTCAAAGATTCCGGTTGTCACTATTAAGATAAGATAAGAAAACTTTATTTGAATTCGGTTTTTGTATAACAATAAATACAAACCCTCGGGGTCTTTTTACCGAATATAAAGATAACTATAACAGCATTTATAACAATACTGGAACAAAATAGGTAAAATAGTAGTCAACATAGTACTAATTTCAGTTAGGAGCGTATCTAATATATCTCGTGAACCATCTCCATCAATAACTATGAGTCCTTTGAAGTATTTTAATTACGACAGTAAATGTCAAAAATACTTTCACGTCACACATTCACAAAAAATATGTTTGACATAGTAATCCACATATATTAAATCCTTATCTTTATACATTTTCACTCTATGAAAATGCATCTTTCACCATTGTATCTGCAGAGACAGAATGAATGTCGACAAGATCTTGATATCGGAATATAAACTTTTTAAGAGATCGAATAAGGCGAATTTTTTTATAGCCCCGGTCCAGTAGCCTGTTTTTCAGATAAAGATGACGTTTCAAGAAATCAGAATAATTGCTACTGGCCCTTGCATAGCAAATCAATTGCGAAATGTAAACACCATATGCAGGAGAAGCTGGTATATTGCTGCACATATTAGGAAAATTTATGATTTTAAAATTGAAGTCGTCTCGTTTATCATAAATTATAGTACTGAGTTGACTACTGCCGTCAAATTCGAGGTATATGTCCAAAAATGATGCAGACGAAGCTGTATCTGTGGTCTCTTTAATTTCCAGCTCTGAAGGATATATCAATGGAAGAAATTCTGCAAATCTAGAATTATTGATAGATAAAACGTCATCAATATACCTGTATGTGAAATTAAAGGCTCTAGCTTCATGAATCTTTTTATCTTTTCAAGTTTTTGAAGAAACTCCGACTCATATGAGTATAGAAATAAATTGGCTAGAAGAGGGGCACAATTTGTACCCATTGGTATGACGACGACCTGCTGAAACAGTGTCCCTCCAAAGGAGACAAATATGTTATCGATGAGGAACTCCAGCATACTGATCACTTGTTCCTCGGAGTAGCATGATTTATCTTTTTGAATTTTGTTTGAAAAATATGTGGAATTGTAGCCTAACACAACAAATTTTAAGCCATCGTTTCTATGACTAAAAGCTTTGTGGATTGTTTCTTTTAAGCGGATTTTTAATTTGTCATGCGTTAGGGTGGTATATAGAGTTGAAAAATCAAAAGTTTTGATGGAGGATACTTGAGAGAAAGATCTTGATCTAAGGTTATCCAAAAGATCTTTCGAGTTTTTCAAAATCCACATGTGATTTATGCCACTACGTGAGTAAACAGTTTCACAATATTTCTGTTGTCCCTCTTTTACTGCAGACAGAATCTTTGTCAGGTGAATAGACAATTCTTTTGTCGAACAAGTTGATGATCCCGCTATGTACCTTTCGTTGTATGGTGTCTTATGGAGATAGGTATCCAATACAAATAGAGTAAATCCTCAGACTCTTTACCAGGGGAATGTTTAAAGAGGTCATGAAGGATCTGTGGTTAGCTAGGATTTCATCCTTGTCGTACGAAGTTGGTTTGTACGTTGTATTACCAGAGGTGTTGTTATTAATGCCTAATTCCTTGATTAGGCATTGGTAGTAATATGATTTACATACAAACACGATACTGTTGGAAGCCTTGTCCGCAGGAACGATAACATATTTGTCATGAAGAGAGGAAAGACACTTAACAGTATCTTGGTCTTTAAATACAGACTTAGGTCGACTATTAACACAATTTTTGAGTTTGTGAATCCGACCTTGTACTAGAGACCTAATTATTCTAACCCAGTCTGACAAGAACTCTAGCTCAGGATCTTGGTCTACTTCTCTCTTTATCCACCCTCTGGCATAATCTTCAACAGCATCCATAATTATCTTGAAATTATGTTTCCAATTGATGTGTTGAGGTTCTCTGAACTTAGGACTATGAGAAATCACCTTTCGAAGACTCTCATGTTCAATGATATTCAGATCACCAGTGATTACATGTGAAGATGGGTTATATTGAAAAGGAGCAGTCACAAGTCAGAGGGTTATTGATGTACTCTTCTATGTAAATATCTTGCAATGCTTCTTTGTAGTTGAAAATTTTACGGCCAATGCTGCTAGTGTAGCTATAGGAGACAAAGGGAACAAATTGATTTTTGAAATATGGTGGAATTTCTTTTACGACCTCGTTTCTATTTAGAATGTTGCAGATGTTAATAGCATCGATTCCTTTGTTAGCAAACGGAATATGGAGAAATTTTCTGTTGTTATCATGAAGAGGTTTAGATCGAACTGGTTTGAAAAGACGAAAAGATGCCACGTCACATATAATACTAGACAATTTGTACTTAGGAGAGAAAGGATCTATGCCCCCTTTGTCAAGTCCAAAATCCCTAAGATCTTTGAGGTAGTTTACAGGTAGTGAAAATAAGATAGTACGAATGTGATGAATTCCAAGAGGTTTCTGTATATTAGAAAGTAGATCATTAAAAGCATCCTGTAACGGTTTAGAGGACTTTTTAACATTCGGATGCTGAATTCTTTTATGACCATGGCTACGTTTAGCTCTTGGATTAGTATTTAACAGGCTCATCATGTTGATTTCGCTGCATCCAGGACTTGACAAATTTCCCATTCCTTTGATGTTATCATTGCAACCGTAAGGCATTGCAGTGCCTAACTCCTTAATCCAAAACAACTCTCTATCGGTACGGTAAGGTGTACTAAGTTTTGGACTGTTAGTATGATGGTAAATCTTCTCGATGATTCATTGTAGGAGGTTAGTCCCAACAGTTTCCTCTTGTTCATATCCCAGCCATGCACAACTTTTAAGGTAACGCTTCCAAGCAAATGATTGAACGTTTGAGGACATGGCAATACTGTATCAATAACCTAAAACAAAAAAATTATTGGTATTCATCATGTTTATATATTAATGTGTAGAAAACAGAACTATGTCCACCGACATTATCTTTCTGGACAACATGAATTTGATCAACTACATTTCCTGACAATAAAATGGAAACGGTTATTTATTTATTTCTTATATAAACGATTGTTGCGAACATAATATGTGTCTCTGTTAGGTCATATTAAGAAACTAAATGTCATTCTTATTCTTAAGATTTGGACGACCTAATATAATACCATTAGACATATCATGGGGCCATCATGCGAACGTAGATATCTAATAAGGCACGTACGATGTGTTTCTGTAAAAGCATTCATCAGGTACGCTCATAATCAGAAACGATAGGAAAACCAAATAATTTAAAAGTGTTTGGGAGTAAGTGAAACATAGGTAGTAAACATGATAACATGATACCTGATAGATTGTGTTTTGTTTGCTTTATGGTGTTTAATACCGCTTTCAACAATATTTTAGTGATATTGTGGCGGTCAGTTTATTGGTGGAGGAATCCGGAGGACCCGGAGAAAACCACTGACCTGTCGCAAGTCACTGTTACAATCCTGCCAAATGTGGAACCAATACCAACATTAGCTATTAATAGAGCAGCGTCTTCCTTGGTGAATCCGTGTACAACAGAATAATTTGTTATATGCAACAGTAAGAAAGCATAAGGAATATTCCACATAAAATATTGAAGATTAGAAAACAAATGCTTTATTGAGCAATATATCAAAATGCAGCAGGTTCTTAAGGGCATACAGACTGTCAGAATTGAATAAGTTGCCAATATTTGAAATTTTATACTAATTGCAGTTGAAATTTTTACTAATATCATACGTAAATAGCCTAGAGCGAAGGATTTACGTCTCTGTTTGATTTTCTTACATCCAGTAAAGAATTCAATGTTGACCCGCGCAATATTCATACGACCTGGCAGTGAACTTATTCGGGAAAGCGTTTGCGCATGTGCCAAATTGTTTATTGATGAAGAAAATGTCAGGTGTGCACAAATCGAATCGTGGAAGAACAAAAACATTAACGGATTCTACACGTAAACGACACAAAAAAGAGGAAGCATTGTGTAAAAATTAAAAAAAGATGTTATACCGACCTACTCCATTTTTCAACACCTAAACATGATTAAGTATCTTTTTTCGGCCGAATCGTATTTTGACAGTAGAATTACATCGTAGTTTCTTATATATTCTTTTTTCAGGAGAAAACGCTTGGTAATATCTCTTTTAAATTGGAGATTAAAATAATGAACTTCATGTCTGTTTTTATTTTCTAAAAAAATTTAATCAAGACAAATAAAGTGTTGTCAATAATATACAATACAATTTGTTTACAACTTTGCCTTTATTGGGCCTCTTTGCACAGCTTGGGTTTGTTTTTATTGATTTCATCATGTATTTCCGATTTTAAGTGTGATTCTTACTAAATATCGCTATATAATATTAACTGATTACCCCGAGATCCAATTGCATAGATATATATCTTGAATTATATTAATTTTAATGAATTTACATGTAGCATGCCTCCTCGGTTATTAATAGCAGTTATCAGTGTTCGGCAAAGTTCGGAACTGCAGTCGATTTATAATTAGGTCGTGTTAATGGCGATTCCATCGACAGACATTCGAATTCTTTTCACTAATTACGACATTATAGCATATTTTTTAAACCGGGCTTTTTTTTGTTTTTTTTGTTCAGAACATTTTATTAGTTTAAAACATCGAATTATGGCAACTGCTTGGTATTTGAATAAAAAAGAAATAATATAGTTAGGAAACCTACTAGGCCATTGAAGCCAAAGTTTAATAATACGGGATCTAAACCATTGTGACCATTTGATAATCCTGTTACAATCCTGCCAAATGAGGAATCACTACCAACGTAAGCTATTACTAGAGCAGCGTCTTCCTTTGTGGATCCGTGTATAACAGCATAATTTTGCTACGTGTAACAGTAAGGAATATTCCACATAAAATATTGAATATTACAAAACATAAATGCCCTACAGAGCAATATATCAAAATGCAGCAGGCTATTAATGGCATACAGACTGTCAGAATTGAATAAGTTGCTAATATTCCATGTTTTATACTAATTGCAATTGCAATTTTTACTACTTTCATACGTAAATAGCCTAGAGCGAATCGTGGAAGAACAAACACATTAACGGATTCAACACGAAAACGACACAAAAAGGAGGATTCAGCAATCGTTGTGTAAAAATAAAAAAAGATGTTATACCGACCTACTCCTACTCCATTTTTCAACACGTAAACATGATTAAGTATCTTTTATCGGCTGAATCGTATTTTGACGGTAGAATTGCATCGTAGTTTCTTATATATTCTTTTTTCAGGAGAAAACGCTAGGCGATATCTCTTTTAAATTAGAGACTAAAATAATGAAATTGATGTCTGTTTTTTTCTAAAAAAAAATATAATCAAGACAACTCAAGTGTTGTCAATAATATGCAATACAATTTGTTTACAATTTTCGCTTGATCGGGTCCCTTTGCACAGTTTGGGTTTGTTTTTATTGATTTCATCATGTATTTTCGATTTTAACTGCCATTCTTACTAAATATCACTATATAATATTAACTGATTACCCCGGGATCCAATTTCATTGATAACTATCTTAAATTATATTAATTCTAACTAATTTACATGTAACATGCCTCCTCGGTTATTAATAGCAGTTCAGTGTTAGACAAACTTCGAAACTGCAGTCGATTTATAATTAGGTCGTGCTAATGGCGATCCCACCAACAGACATTCGAATTTTTATCAGTAATTACAACATTATAGCATATTTTTAAACCGGGCTTTTTTTTTGTTCAGAACATTTTATTAGTATAAAACATCGAATATTGTCAACTTTTAATATAAACAAAAACATTCAATTCTGACAGCCTGTATGCCTTTAAGTGTGTATCCTATATTAGTATTCCTCTTTGACGACACCGTTGGCAGTTGTTTCATCTTTATATCTTATATATGGCTATATTCAAGGTCTGAAGGACGCATCAATGCACCAAGAACTAAGTGATTGGCTGAAATAGCTGCTAATACCAAGAATGTACCTCGAAGTCCATGTAGGTTGAGTAACGCCTGTACTAGTGAACCAGCAATACATATTTTAGGTCCCTTTGCTAGTATGTTAATAAATGTATTCAGTTGTCGAATGACCATGATTGTTGGAGGAATAACACTATTTGTCGGATTTTCCACCAGTTTCTTTGCAGTCAACAATTTGAATGTGATTTTGGTAACATATGACATCATAGCAGGTAACTCTTAACATTCAATAGAATGAACATTTATATAAATTAACACCAGAGAAATCCAACTTTACAGTTACGGGACGGACAATATATTTTACTTTATCAAGTTTGTTTTCTGACGTTATACAATAAATAGGGTTAGGGTTTAACGCTGCTTTTAACAATATTTCAGCTAGATATATCTTGGTGGTCAGTGTTATTGGTGGTCAACTGGAGTACCCGGAAAAAAACTCCCGACCTGCTGCAAGTAACTGACAAACTTTATCACATAGTTTTGTTTCGAGTACACCTCACCTTAGCGGTATTTGAACTCACACCGTTAGTGGTGATAGGCACAGATGGCATAGGTAGTTATAAATCCAACTACTATGCGATCACTACCACAACGACCCAACTCCAAGATCGATTCTTCTGTCAAAACTCATAATTATGAACATTGACCGACAGAAAATCTAGGTAATTGATCAGACTAACACACGCACGCACGCACGCACACACGCACACACGCACACACACACACACACACACACGAAATATCCACGTCACAGATTGCCACGAATATGTTCAATTTGACGTAGTCCACTTCCATTAGTTGAACAGACACTCTTTATCGGATCGAAGCATCCGAGTTTATCCCCAGTATGTAGTGGGTTTTGTGATTCAACCCACCATTTCTTTGGATCATTAAGGTTTTCACAGTTTCCGGTTGTTGACTGATTTTGTCTGTTTATATACTTATGAGTTTTGACTTTCCCTTTGGAAGATTGTTCGGTGTTCGGGAATTTTGTTATTACCCTTACTTATTGGACAAAGGGGAATAATCCATATAATATATAACGGTTAATTTTTTATTTCCCTTGATCGCCTGCTTCCCGTTTGGTAAATCACTATTTTAATTCATCAATTTAATTTGTAGTATGTATTCTAATCATTGTAATCATTGTATGAAATTATAAACCCGCAAGGGTTCTTAATTGGTTTAATAAAGTATTTCTATTTATATTACTATAGTATGATATAACTTGCAGTTAACAGACCAACATATTATATGGTAGAAGCTTTTGGTTGTAGATTATGAAGAAATTTGATATAGCGAGTCATAAAACATACAAACACATTAACAATCCCCATCTTTTATAACAGCGTAGGACCTATTTAAAGTGAACATAAACATTATAGTGATAAAATAGTTCTCTAGATTAAAATAAAAACAAATATATATATTTGATTCCTTCTACATTGTTAATATCGTCTACAACATACTGACCACATTCTACATAGTTTAAGATTATGTTACAACAATAAATTAACACAAAAACCAAATATTTATATGACTGAATGTAAGAGATGAAAAAGAATAACAATTCCAGATTGACAAGACCTAATACAAAAGAATAGATAAAAAAAAATGGACATGCCACAGAAATATGGAAGTGGCAACCATCATTGGAAATAGTAAATTGTTCTTGTGTTAACCAGTATATCACCTAGTCACTGGTTTCAAGTATTTATTGGAAAATAGAATAAGTAATTCGGAATTTTTTGTATGTTGTTGGTATTTGTGTGAGGAAATTGTTTAAAATCAGTTTTGTTTCATTTTATTATGTATAGTTCATGGTGTCGTTTGTCGAAAAGTGTCGTGCCGTCCGTCGACATGTTTCCGGGTTTGTAATGTAACTTCTTTTGTTTGTCTTGTCCATTATTTGACGTTATATGTAAAAAGAGGAGATTAGTTCACTTAGTTGGTTTGTAAAACCAAACATGATGAGTTACATTTTTAAACAGGCATACAAACATTACGTTACATACAATTTAGAACAAGAACGAAAATACACACATACACACATATTATAGTGATAATTAAATAGACAGCGTAAAACGGACATTTATTTAGATGCAAAATGTAAAAAGCATTCAAAATGTGGAGAAAACAGGAGAAACCACCGACCTGTCGCAAGTGACGACTTTATCACAAAATGTTACACCTCGCCAAATATTTCGTTTTTCCATTCAGAGCCAAAGTGGATAGTTTTGTTGTACTCGATATCCTATATGTCGCTTACTGTTTTGTAAATATGGTACCCCCTCTTTCTCCTCCCCCAAATGCATGGTGATCTGCGATGGCGGAACAAGTATATTAATAACACTAATATTGCCAGACGAAATGTGATATATAATTTTTTTGGAGAGGTAAATTCTACCAACAACATGACATCCGACAAGTTGCTGTTTTACTTAATGAAATGACATGTGATCTCATATAGTACATTCACAAATACGTATTTTACAGGAGAGAATCACATGACAATGACAGAATTGGAAACAGCACATCTAGTGATTTATCGAATAAATCTAGTACATATTGTGAGATCACCTCTCCTCAGAAACCTGTATTAAGTGATAGCCTGTTAAGTAACGAAACGTCCAGCAGTGGCTATGCGGATTTTTTTGTGAGTATATTTGTCTTAGAAATTTGAAAAACGTTTCATTACCTGAAAACACTATATTTGAAGCTTTTAGAGAAAAGTTTGAAGATACCAAAGGGGTAATTAAGAAGACGAAATCGAAGGACAGACAACCCAATGGTGAAAAGAAAAAAGAAGCAAAAGTACAAACAATGATATAGAAAAAGCTACAAAGAAAACTAAAGATTTAGTAACACGAACCTCACGAAAAACAGGGAATTAACTCATGTGCTCCGGAAATGTAAATAGTGTATGCTTCACATGTGACACCCACCGAGTAAGTCTTGTTATAAACCTTGTGACATGTCATTAATGAGGAAATGACAGAAGTGTGATTGTGATCAACGGAATGGAGTCATCTGCTATACAGTAAACCAAGTCATGGTGGTGACCATAAAGCTTTCGTAGTATTGACTTTAACTAAATCACTATAAATCATTGGTTC